>JAGDQP010035685.1:0-19453 GCA_022664845.1 Lepisma saccharinum
TCGCGCCAAGTTCCTTTGTTCCTGTTACATGCTGTCACCAAGGAACTTGGCTCATCCGTCTCCCATTTCACACCTTTTTAGGGCTAAAGAACTTGGCTCCACTTTTTGCACCTCTGGTGTTTTTGTTCGGATTTGATTACTTTTTGGTCTCGCTAGCGATTTTAACAAAGGGCTCGGAACAAATATAAGTATTAAAATAGGGCTCGTGCAAGCCCCCCTACAGCACATCCCTTATAGGAGGGGCTCAGCAGGGTATAAATATAGTTTTTGAAAGGTTTCTATCGATTTTTAATTGTAAAAGTTTTTAAGTTGGAGGTATGTACTGGAGAATTAAAAAGGCGGGACACCTCCATTGAAGATATGTCAGAATCCCTGAGTTTTGGACACTCAAAGGTTTCTGATTTTCATCAGAAAGGTTAGGGACTACCGGACGGACATTTCTATGCAACAAGTTGTCTGTTTTGGTTCACGTTTTGGAAGGAAATTTCTGTAAAGTTTTAAGTGCTGGGCAGTAAATGAAAAAGTTGGAAAATGTAATTAAATTTGTGCAAAGAGCATCTTGAAATTTTTTCTGCCTGTGAATATTTTATGTGTAAGTGACGTAAGTCGTACAATTTTAGGCAGGTATTTTGACAGGAATTCGAAAATACTAAGGTATTGGGGGACTAAATAGAAAATTGTGGTATATCAGAGCATTTTTTTATGTTTATCACCGACTTCGATCCGTTAGAAGTTAGTCTGCTCTGGACTTTACTCCGGGGTAGCAGTTTGGTACTCCTATTTGTCATAGCTATCTGAATGACGCAATACTTTGAGTCTCAAGGGACAAATGCGGTACCACAATAATAGTAACTGATGTGATAGTCACAAATCATTCAACAGAAAGTATTTTTGGGTACATTTCCTCAATCATTCACTCTGATAGTTTCATTGCGTAAAAAAAGAGGATTTCTATGTTTTTTCTTGTGGATCTGTTACGAGAGCAAAATTAAAAGAAAAAGGAACTTCCAATTAAACATTTAAAAATATATATAATTTAAACAAATGAAAGTGAACTGAATTCCTTTAAGAATATTAAAATGAACCAGCATTCTCGGTCTAGAGGCGATGGTAGTCGTGCTTACCGAGAGATGTCACATATTTCAAGATTACGTTTAATAGAAGGTCACTGATGTCAGTTCAGTTCTAGATTATAAGTTCAACAAAACATACTTAGGAAATTTTAGAGTTCAATGATATATTGAAATATATAAGTAAATTACGGTTTTCTCTCGTAATTATTTATATTGTCTTGACTGTTCTTGCATTAATAACTTATGCAATGAACTTATAAAATTCATAGCGAAGTTGTTCGAATAAAGTTAAATAATTGTAGACCAATAAAATTTAACGAAACACACTGGTCGTAATTATACATACTAGCAGTTATTAATACTCATCATTTTGATGAGTGGTTGTTTTACTAGCTTCGTGATAGCAGTCTATTAAAGTTAATTTCAGTTGCATCCAACTTATCTTCAACGAGTTGCCGCGTACAGATATTTTCCCTTGCAAATTTTCTCTTTATTAGTAGCAAAAGAACATTTCTGTACTATAAATCTACACAATAATTTTGTTAAAATATATATTAAACTATAGTTTGGAAATAAATATTTCTATTTTAACTGAATAGTTCAAACGTTAAAATGATAATGTAACTCGATTATTATAACTACTTGCCTACCCCGTATAATACAAGGTAACCAAAAAAGTTCTTCCCGTTTTTGACATCGCATGGGAAGACGTGATCAGTGATATGGAAGTACCTAAAGTGCTGGAAAGGCGATTGGGGTGAGACTGGGAGTATTGACTGTGATCAAGACAGGTGTTATGCTCACTAACAACAGTCATAGCTCGAGTAGTGGTGAAGAGAAATAGAGGTGTCAAAGCAGCTCGTTCGGGGTTGTCTGCTTCATAACTTTCAGGTGGGTTTGTCCGCAGCCGAAGGAGAAAACACGTATGAGAAGATGTGTGATATTTAACGAAAATGAATATTCTGCAAAGAATTACTGATAATTGTAATTTGACGGAATATCCGTAGTTAAATGGCTACGCTAACTCCTTTTGGGGTCATACCTTGTTTACGCGACAATCCTTGGGTTTCCCCCAGAGTCACTAGGTAAACATCTATATGGTAACTAGAATATAGGCCCTGTCAACATCAGTTTCTACAAACGGGCTTTTGCCAAGGTGTTCTTTAGACTTGGCACGGATTTGCCGGTACAGTGCAAAAATGTAAAATAAATGGAATGAATTGAAAATTGTAACAATATTCGTTCAATATTTTAGTCTGATATGTAGACTGTATTTCAATTATTTACGGACATTTCCGGAAAAGTAAATTATATCATTCTTACGTCAGTGATACACATCACGATCCTCGAAAGGGACATGTGTCAACTGTCGGAATGAGCGCTTGATATGAGCTTACTGCTGTCCAACAAAACATGTTTATCAGTACCCACAAGTTTTGTCATTTTATAAGCAAAATTTCAGCCAAGTTTCAAATACGCTCTGCAACGGTAGGATGATATGGTCATGAAATAAGAACATGATAAGAGCTATAAATCCACCACCCGGACCTGGTAAGTTGAAAATACTGACAGATTGTGAACAGTCTCGGATGTGTGGTAATGTCGTCAGCTTCGTTGTAAACCATAGCCAGTTACTCGTGATTGACATTGGGAAATGATGCAAGACATCGTACTGTACCTTCGGCGGGAACAGTTTCCTCATGGATTCCATGGCCCACTTGCAGTCAATAAAAATGGCAAAGCCTGTCGCTGTTTACACCTCATTGTACATGGTATTCCGACAGACGTGGAGAGTGCCTGGCGAACGTTCCTTACAAGATTGTGCTCTGGGCACTGTAAGTATCGGAGGTGGTGAGATTGTGATGTGGAACTATTTCTCATGATTTGATCTTGAACCGTGGGCGTTTTTAGCTTAATCCATGAATACAAATGTATATGAAATGATTTCCGACAGTTAAAAATTTGACAGTGAATTTGCAAATGACAATGCATTGACATTTCAGTTTAAACATGGCAGTGCTCCAGTAGATAAGACACACGCCGTCGCCCCATGGTTTAAGTAGGAGAGGATAGATCAAATTGCAGTCTTCACCTTAACTGCTATTGAACATTTGTGAGATAAATTGAGGAATGATTGAGGTCCACGAAAAATCATCCAGTTGTTCCCCACGTTGACGGAGGAATGAAACCCAATCCCTCTAGATCCTACGGCACGCTAGTGGAATGTGTTCCTCGGAGAGCGGAAGATGTGATCTGCACATACTGACACTACATTAGAGCCAGCAAAGCGCACTACTTAGGGTGTCCGGTAATTAATGGATATATGGTGCATATTTCATTGCCCCCGAAAAGATATTTGCAGTCGAACTCCAAACTCTTTTTCTGCTTCTCTGAGCTATAGTCCTGACAGGAATTAACTGGCCAATCTTGGCTTATGGAATTCGTAAGTTCATTACCGCAGTAATTAAAGTTCACCATTGGATTTTATCCTGGGCAAGATAAAGTCCGTCCCGTAC
This sequence comes from Lepisma saccharinum, assembly GCA_022664845.1. NCBI lineage: Eukaryota > Metazoa > Arthropoda > Insecta > Zygentoma > Lepismatidae > Lepisma > Lepisma saccharinum. The sequence continues at coordinate 3,590 of JAGDQP010035685.1, forward strand.
ATCCCAGTATCACCTGAAAGTCGCCCGTTCTGTGTAAAGTTCCTGTAAGGCAGCAGTACTGATTTTGATCCGCTCCAGAATACTTTTGGATGGAAGTCCATCAAGCCATGGAATCCATCATAAGATTTGCATCATATCTGGTCGGATGGAAGGAATTTTCCTGTTTATTCCTGTCCTGGTTTCCAAGTCCTTGCCTTATGAAAAGTTTCATAATATGTCTTTATATTTTATTCCGTCCTGCTTTGGAATTCTAAATTCTCTATTCACGTTATAAACTGTAGTATGCTCTACAACCTTAGAGTACGTATCATTCTTCATAATTATTTCAGTTTTACTAGGAATATAGTCGTACAGCGTTTCTCTAACCCGTAACCCTGATTATACCTGTGGAAAACAGAGACATGAAACTTTTCTACCAGACAACCAAACAATATCAAGTGGGCTCCAAACTATTTTCTTCAATGGATCTTTGTTAGATTTGAACATGTGACCGCGCACACAGGAAGCGAGAGTGCTAACCTTCCGGGGGTCCACTTTATATTGGAATACCATATAAGGGATATCCAACGCATTTGTACAAACAAACTTCCAAGATGTAAGATAGTTTAATTTTGTTTAGAGTTTCGACTGGTTTTTTATCCGATATGTAACGGGCTTGAATCTGTACCAGATGCAAAGTGAATCAAATAAAATCAATTCCTGAGCATTACTGTGTACCCAAATTTAAAGTTCAACAATAATTCTGATAGGGGCTAGTTGCATAGTAAAGTAACTTCATTTACCCGAATCTAAACAAATTTACCTTAAATCCATTTATCAACGATAATAACAATAATAAATTCAAGTTTAATTTTTCAATCGCTTTCGCACAGCAAACAAGAAATAGAACCTAGGATAACTTATTTTAATGTTGGTAAAGTGATGTAAGCACAGTTTTAAATGAAAGAACGTGCTTCATGTAAAAATAATTTCTTAATTTATAACCTACACAGCAAACCAGAGCCGTCAACGATTATTTTAAGTCCTTTAACAGCGAAGCTATAAAAAGGGGACCTTATTATCCCGCTCAATCGGATCGTCTATCCGTGTCGAGAAACTATAAAGTGTGGAAAGGTCCTTGAGGTGTCCTTAGATAAGTATTGGCTATATTAACTCAGAGCCGCCAGAATAGTCTTGATTGGAGCAGTGGATCAGTGCTGCTAAACGCTAAAACAATTGTTTAAATTGCTTCCATTACGTTAGACCAATCTGCACCAAAATTGACATAAGCATTATTCGACAATAGAAAAACACTATGAACGTCCCCGTCCCCAAGCACCCTCGTTGTTAGTTTCCCCAACCTATTTATTTTTATAAAATTAATTTTTTTAAATTGCTTCCATTACGCTAGACCAAGCAGCATCAAACTTGGCATAAACATTATTCAACCCAACATAAAACAACAATGTTGCCAACCTATTAAAAAAAAACACATTTTTTATTTCTTTCCACATGGTTAGACGCATCCGCACCAAACTTGGTATAAATATTATTCAATATAATGGGAAAATACTGTTGCTATTTCAGTGTCTAAGCATCCCTGTTGGCAGTGTTACCAATCTATTTGATAAGATTTAATGTGGGTGTGTCTCCTATGCTATCAAGGGACCAAAGGCTTCTGGAGTGTTAATAAAATCGCAGTGCTAACTTGTTTCACAAAGGAATTGGCTACAAAAATTAGTAACATTTGAAGCAGATCTGCACCCCTCTGGTTACGATAAAGCTACCCAAGACTCACCAAGTTAAGGGCGCAGCTCGCCACGGGGAACTGTGTATTGGTGACAGTCCCGATGACTACTGCCATCATATTTTATTCACTCCACACCAACGGGCGGGTACTTTAGCTAGTTATCTACCAACATGTTAATTTTTTTTCATTTTCTTGACTGGAAATTTTAATAAATCCTGTTCTTTTATTTAAGATAATTTTGAAAAAGTATACAGTTTTCAGGGATTCCGCCATGATTTTCAATGTGGGGAATGTAAGGTCAAAATTGAGAGGGTATAAGTGGAGTTTTGCACTGTTATTATCGATTTTTTACCTTAAAATTTTAAAGTTTGAGGGGTGTTCTTGAGAATTTGGAGGTGATATCCCCCACAGGGGGTCTGGAGGAATCACTGATTGTTTTTCATAATAAGCAGAAAGTTTTTGATAGCTATAGTGTTCCCTAAAGAAATGATCAAATTCCAGATTTAAGATTTTATTTTCGAAATATTTTATTATTCAACTTATCTGCAATGTTCAGAAGGTACAACATAATAATTACGATACAGTATAAAATAATTTCCGTTTTTAGCTTTTCCCCTTCCTCTCGCTTATGGTATGCAATTATAAATACTAGATTTTATTTTGTTTCTAAAAATCTCCAACGTGTCGTAAAGGCTTCATTTCCTTGATAGATACTGAGATACATCCAACGTAAAATTTGTTTCCTTTCCCTCCCTTATTATCTGTATGAAATTCTTTTATTTTTTTGTGGAGATATTTTTTTTTTTCGCGGTTTGAAATTACCTATGATTTTTCTTTGGAAATCTTGTGGATGGAAAATCTCACTCTTTTCTTTGCTTTGCTCGCAACTACCTAGATGTCAGGAACGAATCATCATTTTGACACATGGTATTGATGAAACGATTCATCCCTTCTCTATGATTTACATAACCAAAGAATTGAGTGAGTCGGTCAGATAAAGGGATTTTCACATTTCTATGACAAATTGAGAGTTTTCGTTACGTTTTTTGAACGGTCCTCCATTTATCCCCATAATTTTGAACTATGATATAGTTTACTTATACTTTGGGATATCGTGAAATTCTGTTTTCATTTCCAGTGCTTGTACCTTATTAAGTTGTTCAATGAAATCCCTAAAATTCCTCAGTTTATTTAGAAATTTTATCAAGCTTTTATTTTTTTTTTCCATCTGAAGCAAATCAAAATCATAGAACACAATTCCTCTCTTCTAATAATATTTGTGTACTTAACAAACTATTAATAAAGTTTATTCACTTATAAATAGTATGTTTATAAAAATAAGCATAAGTAATAATTTCGCGTTTATTTCTAATATTAAAATTTATGTTACCGAAAACCACTGAACAATTTGTGGATTCGAAATTCTGAAACAGGGTTTTTAAAACGTATTTCTGGATTAACTCTCATTGCGGTATTGTACCGTCCCTAATAAACTAAAAACTTTTCACAGAGGAAAAAAAAAAAAAAGGTAGGACTGCTGATGCAGGTATTCACTCTTCTCCTGCACTGAGAAAGTGCGTTAAAAAAACATGAGATTTGACGGAACCGCAATGTAAAGAGACCATTCGGTAGGGGTGGGTAGGAGTGATGTAGGGGTGGGTTGGAGGAGAAAGAGTAAAAGTTTGGTAGAACTGAAAGGTTGGGGAGGGGCGTTCTCCGGATCGATGCAGCAGATTTCGGGAGGGTGTCCGGGGGTCTTTGCAAGGGTTAGCACAGCCAGGAGAATTCGGGAATCCTGGTCCTTCGCCTAATAAATTGTACCCGGGCGACACACTGCAGCATCCCCTGCTAGCGAGCTAAACAAAACCTCTCCAGTTGCTCTATCTCTCCCCCGTATCTCCCCCTGTTCAGCCCGAATCCGCTCAGCCGTTTAATCCCCTCTCCCCCTCCATACCACTATTGTAAAAGGAGACCCTGTTGCATTTGCAGTGGCTGATTCTTCAACAGGTTTCCTTCTGAATTATTATCCTTACTAATCCGTCTCCCTTGTAAGTAACGATAAGGGTAATTATTACAATGTTTCGTTCTGTGCTTAAAACTAAAGCATTTTTCTCACCGCAGAAAATAGTACATTGTTATCGAAAGCATATGATACATTTGTAAACGTAAGAGGTTTAAGCGTGAGGTGGAGCCCAGTCGGGAAGACTGTACATATAAGCTACCGCCACGCTTCAGCAGCGAGCATCCTATTTAAACGATCAATGTTCCGTTGAAAATATTACTGCGAGACCTATTCAGCGACACCACAACCACCTTTATAGCATTAGTAGTTCCAAAGATTAAATTGTCCCTTATCTCTGGCACCGCCCCTGCAATGTGTATCATCTATACGGGTTTGAGCAAGTCTCATGAAGACCTTTCCAACGACACTACAACCACCTTTCTAGCCCTAGTAGTTCCTGAGTTGAAGGTTGTTCACAGACGAATAGAGCGGGCGTACAAGACTTCACAACACTTCCTGCTGAAAACTAAAAAGGAAACGCAGAGCGTGGGCGGATTTATTCGGGGGGGGGGTAGGGCTGGCATTGCCCCCCAGTCATTTCAGGATTTAGGAAAGAGACCCTGGAGGGGCAATTACTTAAGGATGGAAGCTATTCCGGGGATTCTCATAGTCATTCTGAAATAACTGGGGGAGGGACAATGCCCGATGACTCCCCAATAAATCCGCCCATCATCCCGTAGATAAAATATTCATGTAGGAAATCTAGTCTTAAAGTTTCGCAGGTTTGTTGCTAATTGACATTTAAAACAACTGGAAGAATGTGGTTTACGCACTGTTAAAATGTTAGGGAAAGTTCCTAGATATTTCTCGTAATGTTTAAGAGAAATCTCAGTATTTACAGTTATCGACAGTAATCCTCGAAAAGTACTGAGTCATTTCTCTTATCTTATTGAAAGGCCTGAGCGTTCAGTTCTAGTGTGATTAGTGCACATGCGCAGAAAGGTGCGCAGAATGCTTTCTTATCGTAACAACCTATCTAATGCTGGTTAAGTGCACTCTCCTGCTTTATTAATCGCTTGCTATCATACAAATGGAACATATTCTCAACAAATGGGGATTCCGATCCCTAATTGACTGATAGAAAAGTATTAAAATGACGTAAGTCGTGAGAGAAACTTAGTTTATGTTTTCGGTATTCGGGCAACGTATTTTTGACCCTCTATAACACTGACCCTCTATAACGACACTGCACGGCGGTAATGCTGAATAACATTAAATGTTATATAGGGTCAAAAATACGTTGCCCGAATGCCGAAAATATAAACTAAGTCACTCCCACGACTTACGCCATTTGGATCTAGTGTTTCTTATGTCTGGTAATTTAATACAGTAGGTAATGTGCTAACTGAGCAATCCGTGTTCAAATCTTGTTTCTGTTTCCTTTCTCTTGCTCCCACAATTCCTGAAAATTTGAATAATGGCTGCTTATTTATTAACCAAGTTACTGAAACGTCCAAGCAGCTTTTTCCAATAAAATTTCGGTAAAACTTTTACAGTGCGGATCGATTTCATTGTTGCCTTAGTTAATTATTTAGCATTACCGCCGTTCAGTGTCGTTAGGTTTCCGTCGCATTATTTTCCTCAAAATACTGAAAAAAAAAAACATTTGTGTAAACATTTCCTACCTGCTAAGTTTACTTTCAAAATTACTGAAAATTGGATCACAAAAAGTGCCATAAAGATTCAATAAAACTTCCCGATTTTTCTTTTACCCTGTGATCCAGATTTTCCTGCTTTCCGAAAAATATTCCTCCACCTGACAATACTGTTGCCATTCATAGAGTGTTGTCAGGTTCCCGTCGCAATATTTCACTCAAAATGCTGAAAAATTTCCCGGAAGCTAAATTTTTCTTTAAAAATGAATATAAATTTGAAGAAAATGTGCCAAAGATTCAACAAAATTTCCCCATTTTTCCCTTTCACCTTTTTTCATGGGCCAGGTTTTTCCCTTTTTCGGGACATTTTCCTTCATCTGACAACACGGCGATAGAATAACTGTGACTTTCGAGTTGAAACCGATCTTCTTGTCCCTGAACATAAATTTTGGAAAATCATCTTCATCTACTTAACTCTCTTGAAACAATTAAAAATTTTCTAGTACTCAAGACTTTAAAATTTAGTTTCGTGTGCTTGTATTAAATATTTTTAAATATTTAAACTACATATTTTTTATCAAGATTAACTTATATTAAGATAGCGAGTAGAGCTTAGAATTTAAAAATACTGAGGCCATATCTATCACTTAATTTATTAATTTCGTGAAACTCAAATTTCGTATTACAAAGGTTAGGTGGGGGGGGGGGGGGTTACCGCATATTCCAGGATAACTTTTTTTTAAAAATATTGGTAACCCTGGAAATCGAGAGGAGGTACCGCTACCATGAACTTGATATCCGTTAATTCGTGTCATCATCCGCCAGACAACATGCGATAGATCATGGAGAATTTGGCTTTTTAGTATCTGATATGAGCGTGGACAGACATACACACACACACACACACATACATTTGCTGCTTATTTTTGTTTAATAAGTGCTACACATGAACTCTTCTAGTAGGTTCAAATTCTACAAAGAAAATACCAGCAATATTGTTATAGTTATTAATGAAGTAATGAAATTTTAAAAAAAATCTGTAAAGAACTGAGTTACGAGCAATCGTAAGTACATTGCCTACTCAAGATAAGCCATGAAGATCTCAGAATATTGGCAAGTTTATTACGTGCTCTAAGATTTCTATTTTCTGATAATTAATGGAAATTTGTATGAACAATTTATTCATAAATGGCTTTTAGGCATCTATGGCTTAGACGGGGACTGTTCGGCATAACGTCTACTAACAACAACTATATTATTTCTGTTTGCTGTGACGAGAGAAAGATATTCCCGAATTTGTCGCAAATTTGATCCTTTTTTCTTTTGTTCACTGACAGGAAATATACAGAGTTCTTTATCGGCTACAAAACTTAATCTTCGACTCATTTATTTTACTAACCTTACTTGGCTAGTACCCTCAAAAGGCTACAACCTTTATGCGAGAATTGGGAATGCTAAAGAAGGAAGATGAGCAAGAAAGGTAAATTGGCTAAGAGATATTAATTTAGGATCATGGAACTTTTATTTTCCTTCAGTATCTCAACTCAAATTATTGTTCTATGTTTTATTTTCGCAAACCAACACCATTGTTAGAAACTTGGAAGTCGACAGAATTCAGTCTAACTTACTTTCTATTCAAATCATTCACTTTGAACATACACTAAATAAACCACGTGGCTCTTGTTACCTATTTCAAGATATCTTTATACCCTTTTCTTCTTTTTACATAGAAAGATATTTTTTTTAAAGGAAATATTGTTTGTACTAACAGTTGTGGCAATTCTTACAATTTCGGGCTACGAAAAAAGGAGTAAATAGAAATATATATTTTTTAAATTGTTTTACCATCTGGCGAATAGATAATGAAATAGATTCCAAGAAAAGATACAGAACGAGTTGTCTACTCATACTCTTGGAATTTTCAACTTGAAAAAGGAATTGTGATTTAGTGTTGCAATCTAATATATATATATATATATATATATAATGAAAGATATGCCACTCAATATTATTGAGCCTACAGTTTCTGTAATACATTACATAAAGTAGGTTAAATCGTGCATTCTTTTAATGTTTATAAAATGATATGATAACTGGGTGACACAAATATGGGTAAATAATGTTGCCACCAGATGGGATGCAACATTTAATCATCAAATTATACAGATTCTGCAGATACGTATTACGGATAACATGTTTTGTTTCGTTTCATTCTGCTTAAATAGCAGAGCAAGAATATCTTTAATAATTGAGAAATTGTGCAATTGGTGCCAAAGATTTGAAATTTGGTATGCTGTCAGGCATAGACATAAGGTGTCCAAATGACCTTTATCTGTGGCATGCTGTTACGTATAGACATAAGGCGTTCAAATTACCTTTGGATAGCAGTTGGATTTAATAATCGCAATATAGGTAAGCTGTAAGCAAGTTTTAAGTTTGTGGAAAATTATAAAAATTCTTCTCTGCACCAAATCCATTACATGTAATAGGACGTTCTTAATTTTTCCCTCTTGATGTGTTCTTTCGATTGTAATGAAACCAGAAAAAGTTATTACGAATTCACCGACGTATTTATCGAGATTTGAGTTTCATTTTCAGTACATTAATAGGGTCTCCAGGGAGTGGGGAAAATTCGTCAAAACAGGACTTTCAACAGGAAATGCCCTCTCCCCTCCCCCACGTACGTAATAGCCCCCATACAATTAGTGTCATTCGAAAGCCTATTCAAATACGAACAAAATGAGGTACGAATCGTAAGTCTGTAACAATTACAGTAGTAAATATTGGTATGTTTATGAAAGTGTACAATTTCGGCCAACACAACAATGAGTTGTAAAGGTTAAATGATCTTCATATGACCTTAATATAATAGTTGACCTCAGTGTTGCCGTACTCGGTACAATTGTACCAAATTCAGCCCTTTTTGTCATTCATTGGCCCGTTGGTACCACACTTGGATTTTCAGCCCCTTTTGCAAATAAGTTAGTACGATTCTACCCAATTCAGCACCATTTAACATTTACTTGTTACGTTTTCAAACGTGTCTGTTTGTTTTCAGACTTTTCCTCCATATAACGTTACTCATACTCTGTGTTGAGCTTATTAAAACACTATTGAACATTTATTCTGTGACGCTACACCGCCTAACCTACGAACTTTGTGTGGAAAATCCGTAATTACTGATTTACACCGAGGAATAGTACAAGCGCGATGTTCAAGAAATGACGCTAGATGGGCACATGGAGAAAGAAGCAGGGGAAATTTTGGTACCCATCACTTCTTGAAAGTTTTTAAGAGGAATCAATTAAAGTATACCTATATACTACAGTATGCTTCGTTAGAAAACATAGAAGAATGGACAATAACTGAATGCCTTTTAGTTTCGTGTTATAGAATATTATACTGGCGTAGAAAATAAATTGAATTCAGCTCACTTTGTTTCAATTTGGTACTATTTTCCAGCCCACTTCAAAGCTAGGCATGTGGCAACACTGGTTGACCTTGCTAATGACTCTAATAACATAACTGTCCACAGAATTGTGCTCTTCACACCAAAAACTATTAAAATATTGTCATTATACACGAATTTAGGGATAAGGAGGGAACATAGGATTTTTCACTCCGCGGCTATTTTTCATTTTGGGCAAACAGACCACCAGAAGTCAATACCAATTTGTTTACGATGGTTTCTGAAAATCTTATGTCCATACCTAACAGCATGCCAAATTTGAAAGAAACTTGGCACCAAGTGTACGATTCTCATGAAATCCCTCCCCGCTAAAACCGACTTTAAATGGTTCACTAACTGGTGGCTTTTTTTACTCAGAAAAGTTGCATAAGTATGCATGTGTTAGAATACATTGGCAATTTCACGGTATGTGCAATAGAGTAAAAATAAATGTGACAATGACGATACAGTAACATGTTGACCATAGAGTGACGATCCATTCTCAACATAGTAGAGGAATTGAGAAATTTTCTTTTTACTTCTTCAGTTAAAGATTTTTTCAAGACTTTAGAAATAACTGCTGGATACACTATTAGCGATCATCACCATTACCACAGACCACGCCTGGTTTCCGCCAGGATTTTCAGTTTGTGGGGGTGTAACGAAATTTTGTACGGTTTCTATCGATTTTTTTCCCAGCAAAAAATTTAAAGTTGAGGGGGGTGTCAAGATTGTGGGGGGTAAACGCCTCCCACAGGGTGGGGGGCTGGCTGAATCACTGCCGTGAATGGAACTTCCTTAAACCCTATCTTGCGATTTATTCTACCAATGTAGTACATCAACACGGAAAAGTTACCTTATTTTATTACAAAAGCAAGCGGCAAACATGAAACATATTGGAATCCTTCGAAAGATGAATCTGGCATAGAATGAAAAAAGATCTACTAGGTACTTATGGAAATTAAAAGTTCATTAGCAAATAGCTGGGAGATGATGATTATTATAGACAATAAAGAAAATAATAATAATAAAAAAACTTTTTAAAGACATACTTTTCTTTAACAATTCGTACTAAAACGAAAAAAAATGTTTATGCATGACTAAAAAGAAAAGCATTAGGCGCTCTCTCATATACTGTCACTTTATAAACTCTTGAATTGACGCGCCCCATGCTTTCCTTTTTAGTCATGCATAAACAATTTTTTTAAAACATTTTCGTACGAATTGTTTAAGAAAAATTTGTTTTTAAAACGTTATATATTTTTTTTCCTCAAGATAATGTTTTGTGACCCAAATTCTAAAGTGTTCTGCAACCAGTCAAACTCAACATCGTTAGAGGCTAGTATTTATTTTAGGATAAAGAAGTCTATATTAAAAAAAATAAATTAAAATATGCTTTTAAAATATATAAATATATAGAAACATATGAAAGTAACAATGAAATATTGTATTGTCACCCGACTTACATTGTTCTGCAAAATTTCATTATTGTATGACGTCAGAAAATGAGTTAAATTAACGTTGCAAGATTTGAGGACACCACGAACCATGGTGAACTAAAGAAAATAATGTAAAAAAAGAAAAAAACTGCTTAGGACGTTCCATAGCCATAAATTGTATTTTCAAAGGTTGTTATTAAAGGTATGACAAGGAGATGATGATGAAGAAGAGAAATCAGTTCACAAATAGTATAAATGGAGGAAAATAGATGTGCCAACTCACACAAAGGAAAAATATTGACAGAGTATGGAAGGCTAAACTTAATATTATGCCTCTAGCAGAAATGATAATGCGGATGATAATTATGTATAATTGTGGTCAGATGAAAGAGATATTTCCTTACTTTTCAGAAATGCTTTTATGCAGTTAAACCTTTTCAACGTCTTTTGTCATATTTAACATTAGCCATTGGCCATGTATTTTTGTTTTCCTCGTGAGATAAGAAAACGGGTGAAATTTAACCAGAGCTCATGGGTAAAGGATGCAAAAAGGTAGAACAGAGCAGTGGTTTCTAACCTTTTAATACTCGCGGACCGACAAACTTTTGGGAGAAACTTTCTCTTCCCGGGAAGATGCCAGTCAGTTAAAAGTTTATTTTTCATTGGAAAGATGGCAGCACATCTTCAGATTCTGCAAAGCAAATGCAAACTTTAACCTTAATTTGAACTGTGGAAATTTACAAAATAAGTATTAAATAATTATTTTTTTTAATTTTCCGAGTACTTGTCCACGGACTGGCGGTTGAAAATCACTGGTATAGAGGATATCTTCTGGTGATAGGCACAAAAATGTATTGTTTCGGCTGTTTTGAAAACTATAACATCCTCTAATTTGTTTCAAAATCAGGATTTTGGTTTATAATAGAACAAAAGATTTTCGTTAAAAAATATTTTTTTTGTTCAAACATTTTTTTCTTGTTTATCAAAAAATCAAACTCCGGATTTTAATAAAACATCTGCTTGTGCTCAAAACCTGCTTTTATTATTTTTAAAAAATGAAATGTAAGTTTTGTTTAAAGCTCAATTATTTTTGTCTGCAGCATTCGTTTTCTCTGGAAATGATATTTGTAATTTTATTCAAATGTGTACTTTTGTCTTAGTTGAAAGGAAAACTATAAACTGGCGTTAAAAAATCTGTTTATGGCCCTTAGGCACCTCTGGCTCAGATACGATGGGGAGAGAATGTGGGGTGGATGTCGAGGAAGGTCTAGTTTCAAGTCCACAATTAACCTGGTGTGATTGAGGCAAAACTGCGGTAAAGCCTCATCAGGATGATGGGTGGCTGGGTTCGATCCCAGAACCTTCAGCGTGCGAATAAATCTACTAACTGAGCTACGGCCGCTCGGTGCCAAAAACTAATGTACGAAATACCGAACTTTTTATCACAGTTATCAAGTATAAATTTTAAACAAGAAACGAAAGAAACAAATGAAAAATAGAATTTGAAGAAAAAACGTAAAATGGAATTAGGCAAAAACAGAAAACAACGGAAAAATGGCATTTGGACAAAGGACCGAAAAACGCGAGTGAGAAAAAGAATTGAAAAACAGGATTTGGACAAAACCCCGAATCGGGATTTGGCAATGAATAGAAAACTGAATTTTTGAAAGTAGAATCTAATTATCGCCTTTATATAACCACATTTCCGCCAGCGTGAGTTAGGTTTAACCCTCTTTTCCAGTACCTATCCCTTCTCTAAGTTCTCATAAAAAATTTCTTCCAACTTTCTCCGCACCAGTGATTTCGCCAGACCCTTTCTGTGGGGGTATCAGCCCCCAAATCCTTGAGAGCACCCCCTCCAACTTAACAAACTTTTTATATGTTTAAAAATCGATAGAAACTGCAAAACTTCACTTATACCCTTCGAATTTTGACTTTACACCCCCACGCTGAAAATCCTGGCGGAATCCCTGCTCCGGACCGCTTTAGATCCAAGACTTTCACGTCCTTTCCAACTACTTGATATACGCAAAGTAACAGATAATGAACAGTTTGGCGATCACATCGAAATATAATATTTATATCCGAGAAAATGTTCAAACTGGAAATGTCTGAATTATTTAGCAATGTGTATTTTCATTCTCACCTGTAAATGCGGAAACTTGATAGAGGAGTGTCTGCGAGGAGAGATGAGAGATGATTCGCTCGAGAGATACTTCTCTATCAAATCGACGACGAGCAACACGCGATCGCAAAAAGTGAACCCAACTAGTAGAGACATCTAGTCTCGCGGATGAGAACTTGGAACAGAGCGATACTTAAATTTGTCAAGAACACCAGTTGCTCGCAGTCTGCGGGAATCCTCGCGCGGTTGTAGATCGTTCCGAAGTGTTTGTTTGTTAGTGATTCGTTCTTTTTACGAAAATAGCACTGTCGCTATACAAAAAAAAATCTTGAGGAAAACAAAACAAAAGAAAGTAAAATACAGATTTTTTTTTTAATTTGAAAAAGAAAACAATAAAGATAATAATTCGTGTAGTGTACTTGTTTTTTGTTGTTCAGTTGTGCCAACAAAACTTTTCACCGTGAAGCCACAAGGAGATCAAGAGTCCTCAAGGACACCCCAAACACCGGCTGAGGTAAGTTTGGCACAAAAATAATTCGTTGTCTTTTTTTTTAAATGAAATTCCACCCCGTAACTTTATTAGAGAATTCAATATTGTTTTCGCTGTTGATCTACGGTCTCTTTCAAACATTTATTAATTCGTTGCTTTATTTTTGTTGTTGTTGAATTTACGAAAAAAAAAAAAAGAACAAACTTCGCGTCACTGCTCTTATTGGACAAAAAATAAAAAAAATATTTCGGTAAAACTTTGATTAACTTTATTTTCATTTTCGGACAATTTTTTTTTATAGCCATGACTTCAACCCGTCCCGATATGATTTTTGCAATGCTTTAAAGTCAACAAACACCCATGACCCATCCGGGGTTCGAGCTCGAACCTTGTGGACGGCGGCCTTGCGATCTTGTCCACACGGCCATGGTGGACGGCACTATTTCTAGGGTATAATATTATTGGTACATATACATTTTCTTTCATGAAACTTGTCACGTTTGAAGAATAATGTCTTTCCACGATCGTTCCTTCGGGAACAAAAATGCATTCATGGTGTTAGTTCAGATACCATCCCGACATTCGCTTGGGAAAACTGAGGAAAACGCATAAGATTTTCAGTTAGTATAGCTCCTAGCGACGTTCGAACCCGCGGGGCTACCTATTAAAGATCCAAATTGATGATGAGAGTCAACATAACAGGTTTGGCCGTAAGTTTTCTTTAGTTCTTCTTAAATCGGGGAATGCCGTGGTAGTATGATGCACAAAATCATTGCTCTAACGCTGCATTACCGATCATTTCCCCCAATATTGAGTTCAGCGAGGAAAATAATCTCTGAGACATAAGACGAACCCCGTAATTGGTTAGTAACTTTCAGCAAAATACAATAAATATTATTACTGTAAATCATACAAAATTCTCACATACAACATTTTGCGAAATCATGCCCTTTTTGCCTTCTGTCACTAACTTTTACCAATTATGTTGTTTTTTTTCCTCTTGGCTGGTTTCGAGCTCTGATCTCGTGTTTCCTAGTCTATCACGCTAACCACGGTAGGGGTGTTAACTTTGTCTTGTAGGAGACATTTTACCAACTGCTAGCTAATTTCCCTCCCGTTGATGCGGGGTCCAGAGGGGTTTCGCCCCCTAAACCCCCCTGCGGGGTGTCGAATCGAAAACTAAGATAACCGTTGCTGATAAATTGAGTCATGTCAAATTTGTCCTCTTGGAGTTAGTCAATCCAGCAAACTACACTGTGGTGTGGGTTGCCCAGCCCGTAAGGATATATCTGACAATCATGATCTATTAACTGATTTTACATGTCACCCCCTTCCTCCTTTGGGGTGCTAGGGTGTCAAACCCCAACAATATTTCTTTCGAGGTTGTAAGTGATATGCGTACCAAGTTTGGTTGAAATTCCTCCAGGCGTTCCAGAGTTATTATTAAATCCACTACTGGATGAGGCCTCTTCCAGGGGAAGGAATTGGTCTACTGCTTCCACGCTGACCAGACGTGTTGGAAGAGGAGAGCCGAAGCTCTCAACTGTGATCGCCACTGTCTTTTATTCACAGCAGCTCCAAAATTGCATCACGATACTGGGTGGGCATCGTTTCAGGTCCTTATGCTTTGGAAAAAATGACTTAAAAGAGTCGGGAATCGAACTCGGGACCTCACGATAAGCAGTTAGAGACGGTAACCACTAGACCAGCGGGGCGGTCGTTACTTTCATATATTTCATTTACTTAAAACAATATTTTTTTTTAGTAAGAACTTCTTCATCCTAAAATAAATACTAGCCCGCAACGATGTTGCGTTTGACTGGTTGCAGAACACTTCAGGATTCGGGTGACAAAACATCAGCTTAAAATATAATTAGGGTAAGGATAAAGTATATGAATACCGAAATAACTAAAATATAAAATAATTTTTAAAAAAAGCGAGGGAGTCCCAATTATCTAGTTACAAAAGTACTTACTTTAAAAAAATAAGAATCGTGAAAATGCTGCCACTCTCGACTGTACCGATTTTCAAAGAGAAAGAAAAAAAATAGTTGCTAATAACAGAGAAGTTATGTCGATATTTGGTATATATGGGTATATGCATAATGTGTACATTTATTTCATTTAATGTACTACCCGCCTCCCCAGTCTCAGTGAATGTACTTATATTTGGTTAAGCATCCATGACGACTACATACCTCGTAGAGTCAGCTCTCTTTTGTTGGCTTCTCGTATATGAGAAGGAAGAACTTTTATAAAGGATCGTGACGACATTCTTTTCCTGGGATACGAGAAAAATCCTGAGGATAAAGTTAGTTATAACGACAGTCTAGGATTTTACTCATGGAATCACAGGATCGTTATGATATTTCCGGTCCCTCCTCCACGTCTTTTCTAAACCACATTTCCTCACGTTCCAATCATCCAACCGACATGATAATATGTCAATTGGACTGTGACTATTTTAAAGCTAATTTCAAGAATAAGGAAATTCCGTAAGGAAACGGGCTCCCGGATCTCATTGCTACAGTAATACGTTCTTGTCAGGCCTGATCGTGGTATCAAACCGGCACCCATGACGAGCCTGCTCAATATATCAATCTTTTTAGTTTCTAAAATTCAAATTGAAAAGTAGTGGTAATCCTTAAAATCTGTTAAAGTTTATAGTTTAGAGATTCACACACTCTCTGTGTCGTAGTGGTAGATTAATCTACCATAAACTGAGGCTACATTAGTAAAGTTCTGATATGTTTCGGAATGTGCAGCTGAGAATATATGTAGAATATTGAGTATTACGGCGACTCGGTTAGAAATACTTTTTCTGTAATATTAACACCAATACAATCGCACTTTTAACATCAAATAAACCCCTATTGTTGATACAATGATATAAGGTAAAATTTTACATCGGTTCTCTCTTTTACGTTAGTGAACTTTATTTTGATTAGAATTGAATTTTATTTAGGCAACTTTGGC
>JAGDQP010035686.1:6303-19452 GCA_022664845.1 Lepisma saccharinum
GAATGAAGTACTTACTAAAACTAGGATGTAAGAGCTTACTAACATCTCTGTCACAAGGTAATGATGGAACATTTAGCTCCGTTCTTCGCAACAAACTAACATATTCAGCTTGGCATGTCTGACAGTTCCTAATAAATGATCTATGTTGGTATATGAGTTCGTGTTAGCAAGATGTTTCAGCTACCTCGAACTTTCCAGAAGTAATGAGTATTCATTTTGAGAGTTGTATACATTCTCTGCACGATGACGTTTTGATTCACACACAGTTTCATCTCTCCAATCACTGCTCTCCCCACTTTCCGAATTCAGTGTTTCAATGTCTCCTCCATTATCTTTTGCTTCTGTTGGAGGTGGCGATCTGTCTTCTATGGTTTGGAAATCTATACCTGTTTCAAATGGACCAGGATACACTTTTCTAATGTGACAAAAAAATTCTAAGCGTTTTCCAAAATTAATGAATTCACCATTCTCATTTTTGAAGTATTTATCGAAATACAAATTTTGTGCTAAATATCTATCAACAGCTAATATTTCGTAACTTTTTACGCACTGCTTTACTGTTCTCCACTTTCTTTCTATATTGTTAGTGTGAATTTTTCTGTTCGAAGGAGACATAAATTACAAAATATCGCTTGTGATTTATCATTTCATGTCCTGTAAAAATTGTCTCAGGGTATGGAACACTTTAATACTATCAGTTATAATGAAACTGTCCTTATGAACAAATTTCATAATAATTGGATATAAAGTTTCACGTTTTCTATCGTTGACTCTGCAAATGAAGCATTAATTGGTTTCTCTACATATTCCTCCAACAACCCAGTAATGTTCAGATTTTTGATGTCTGCCTCTTCTATATTTTCTCTTCGCTATATGCCCCTCATCAATTTCTACAATACCCTCCTATTTTCCTCTGTGCTAAATCTTCTGACTAGCAGTAGTGTGCACCAGTCACTAGAAGTAGTGTGCACCAATCAAGATCATCTTTTTGATCTCAGATCAACGCACGTTGAACAGGAAATTGTGAATTGAAATTTAGACCATTATTGTAAAAATGCCTTGTAATTTATACACAAGGATAATTAAACGGGCCAGAGTTTCTTTTGTCTTCTCATATTTACTTAAATAACTTACATTAGGGCGACCGTAGCAAATGGTTGACCAAATAAGGAAAATTTCAGGTATAAACATGAACCCATGTTTATATAATAAGAGGGAAATAGTTTTTTATTATTCTACAAAACAAAGCCTGAGCCAGTGCAGAATAAGTCAAATAAAAAGCAGCTCGCATTTGTTTCATTTGACAAGACAATAGACAAATACATTGCTGAAGCTGTACTTGCGCCAGCAGTTTATCAGTAGCCAACTGTGAACTACGATTGTTCCAGTGTAGATTTAACGTGGAGTTTTCTTTGGACAAATAAGGAATAAAATGATTAATCATGTACTTTCTACTATACATGCATTTATATCTTGTGTTAGTTGTAACTCAGTCTTCTTACTGTCCTCTGGTCGCTTCTAGTTCCACTTTACACACTTTACCTGATTGGGGGCAGTGTCTTTGCTGATTGCACAGAGTTTAGGGACTACACTATTTAACCTTACCGAGGTATAAAACGTACTTTGTTTACTACTGTATTCAAAATAAACTCTATTATTACAATTTGTTTCCCTTATTGGACAACCACTGGGACCAGGTTCAATTCTGCTACGGTAAACCTGTATATTCATAGAGTACATGAGTGCTTTGCTAAGTAAACACATTGTTTAATGTATGTACTACCGGAGAGTGCTTACTTACTCTAAGGTAAGAGTAGACCTTAGATATATATCAGGTACTAGTGAAGAAAACGCACCGACGAAGACGATGCGACGTTTGTGTCATATGTCGGGAACGGTGCACTTGCGCAGTTTGGGAGTGCCAGAAATCGACTCGGAAGGTCAAAATACATAAGAAAAGCACGTTCTTCGGGTGTTTCTAGATGAGTCCGCAAATCTTCAACCTTACCTTATCGACTTAAGGTAGTCGCTCTTCTGAGAATATCTATGTAATCTTGAAACCTGTGATGTGTTATACGGAAGAATATACGATTCGGGATTTTGGATTATGTTAACTGAATTGATATTGTACTGAAAAGTCTTACGGAATGGTAATGCTTACTGCATTGGAATATTATGTGTATAAAGCTGTGTTCTCGATACATCTGTAGTATTGGCCATTTACATTAAGAATTTCAATAAAGATAAATGTACTACTTTGTTTTCAAACCGAACCTAGCTATTGATCTATTGAATAATATTTGGGAACAATTTCAGTTTAGTAACACCTGACTTTTTATAACCCGTCGTCGTATGCGATCGCTCACTCGACATATTGTCCGTGATTTTTGGAGCAAAATATCAATGATAATAGGGAAATAAATTTGTCACTATGACGTAACGTTATCATGATTCTGATTCATGAACCTATGACTTATCTCGTTCGAAAAAAATCACGCCCGACGTAAGCTAAAGTAATACCGTTTCGGATCTAGAGGACCGAAAGTAGCCAGACATCGTCAGAAATGACGTAGTATTTCGACAAAATATATGGAAGACGTATTGGGAAATCACAATCGAAGTTCTACTCAAGAATGCATTTGAATAAAGTTTATGATTTAGGGGTTGCAGCATAGAGAGAATTCCTTGCATCTTATTAATTATGAGTAATTGACATTACCCAGTAAACAAACATAGAAATTTCCCCAGTTTTTGTCGTAGGTTTTCAAAATTTATTATTGGATGGAAACGAATTTATAAAGGTTCTATTTTGAAGAGTTTTGATTCTGTCAATTGTCATTCCACTTAGTTTTTAACTGATTCATTGGAATGAGGAATAACTTTTTCTGAAGCGGTTCTGAAGCTCAATGTAATATTTCCTTCAGAAAATTTTGTAGAGGGAGGCAAACACACAGTTAGGGGGGACATTAACAGTTTAAATTTAGCTAAAGCATACATTGGGTACATTGTATGGTACTCTTGTAATTAGAAGCGTGAATCTGTGTTAAAGTCAAAGGAAACAAGTTAATAAATATAGGGTCAATGGGGGTAATTTTGATACATTTTAATTTTTTGGGGTTTCTGAATTGCCAAATATTTGTATTGCACAAAACGTGTGATAAATTGTCAAGCACTGAGTTAGTTTTTATTAGTAAAATATTGAAGTAAGTAACGTTTTTTTTGTATCTGACCCTTTTTTAAAAGACTCTATCATAGTCGTAACCGCCGTAGCTCAGTGGTAGAGCGTTGGCGTAGTTTTCGTGAGATCGTAGAGTCGATCCCAGCGGCCGACCATTCTGATTTAGTTTTTTCCAGGATTTTTTGTCACACCAGGTAAATGCTGGGATGACACCTTCTACATAGACTCTGGCCTACACCTTTCCGAATCATTTCCCTTCCCCTATCCTGGCCTGAGCCTTAGATGACTAAAGGCCTTAAATACAATTTAAATTAAAATATTCGTAATTACCCTCTATAAAGATGATTTTGACACACCTTAATTCTATGCTTTTCGAACTAGCATTTTCAACTGGTTAATAGGTAATTTTTAAGATACCGTTACATGTATGCAAATCTTATTATGATACAGCTATTTACATGTAAAATAGAGAAAGAGAAGAAGCAAACATTCACGTACTGAGTAAAAATTACACCATCTCAGGTGGTATTTTCTTTGTAGCACTTCGGCATTTGCTTTACACCAGCCCTAGAGATATTCTTTTCAGTGTCAAAGAGAAATAAAAATGTAGGCCTAGACCTAGCTAATGTGGGGAACCTAGGCTCTTATTTGAGAGCCATTTCAAGTGCTGCATATAGTCTTTTTTAGACTATCTAATTTTAAATTTGCTGGCTATTGGAATATTTTTGAAAATAGGCTAAAACAATAAAAGGTGAAAATTGTTGACTCAGATGAACCTTCTATATTGAACGCTTACTAGAAATACTGTAAGCTGTAAAGAAAATAATAATAAAAAAAATAAAAAAAGTATCCACACTAAGCCATTTCCTACATATCAATGGGGTTTGTAAACCTATAAACAACAGCCGTCCTTCGGCGTTCTGGGAATTCTGGCATAGGAAGAACTTCAATAATGTCTTAGAAAGGAACACTGCTAACGTTGTTTTCTATAGATTTAAAACGTTTACGATTTCACCAACACACTCACAGGCCATGGCAGTGTCATATTCGTCATTCTGTGTAAGGCAAACATCTGTACTGTGAAACTTTTCTTCAACCGCCTTTGAACTTCACTGGAATGAATGTTCCTGGTGTCAGATGTTGTGTATATGAGGCCTCGTACTGAATTTCTTCTTCGAGATCACTTACTGATCCTTGATCAGTTAATGTTTTAGGATCGTCATAAACACTGAGAGAGAACTTGTTTCAGGTTCTGGCTGCTTCTATTTTTGAGGGACCTTTCTGTCTAGAGGCTCAAAATTACCCTCCAGTTTGTATCAAACTCCGTTAGATCAAATCAAATCAACAGCAGAAAAAAAATGTGAATCTTGAATGGAAAGACTGGATTCAGGTTCAGATTCAGTTTTATCTCTTGGAATACTCCAACTTTGTAGAGGTACCTTCCAGAATACTGAAATAAATATGATTAAGGAGCTGGGTAAAATGTTTTAGTTAAAACAAAGAATTTGGAGATGCATTTTTCAAGTACATTTTTACATACATATACTTGTTTATGGAACATGAAACAAATGACATGAAAAAATCATTAAGCAATGTTGAGTACTGAATAAAGGAGCCTGAAAGATAAACACGGGATAAAAGATTTTTTTAGTACTATATGCATGTATGAAAATTACCCTCAATAATTGTGTATTATCGTAACCCCCATGGACCCTAGTTAGAAAGTAAGAAATTAAGACGAAAGTGTTCCAAGTCAAGTTACCATACTGTCATTCGCCTGAAGCATCTGAGGAGAACGAGATAAAACATTAATCACAATTGGTGGTATTTGGCTTTGAACTCACAGTCTCTTGGTTTAGATTCAAGCACGGTTCCCTGGAGTCACTACGTTCGGTAAAACATTTTATAATAGAGATGATCAGGGATATACATACTTATTTACCAATAAAGAGAGTGGATTGAACAGCAGACCTACTTCTTCTTTAGTTACAATTAAAAAAATCCGGATGTTGGATATCTGGATGGCGTATTGTCTGTCCAGTATCCGTTTTGGAGAAGTACGATAATCCGGATGATATCATTCAAATTTTGTCCTTCATGCGTTATTCGGATTTTACCCGACACTCTACTTTAAATTCATTTTCCGGATGTGCTAAATTCGGATATATAGCTATCTAGTGTCCGAATATATATCCGCATCTGGTTATCACAAGTTTATGTGCAGAGAAGTGACATCTCGAGTACGTATGGCATACTTGTTCCTTGTTTCCCCATCCCACTTAGTATTTTATCTCTGTATCTCAAGCGACAATGTACGTGTGCGTGTGTTTTCGAACATGTCATCACTCGCTATAATGTCAGTGATCCATTTATCCTTGTGTGATACTCGTTTCAACAAGAGCCCGGATGGACGAATCTATCAGCGGTGTAAGTTTGTTATCAGCACTTAACGCATGTGTTAGAAGTTAAGAATATGAGAAGGTACTTTGTAGAATGTAAGTTATGAAAGAATAATTAAATATAAGAAAAATGATTTCTGTTAATTTTGCTTCTCGTGGGAAATACAGTAAATTTCGTTTTACGTAAGCGTTGGAGTAGAAAACAAAGTTCCTTTTAATGGCGAATGATTTTCACAAGGAAATTCTCACAGAGCGATTATGTGTACGGTACCATAATTTGGTTTACGAGTGAGGTACAAGTTTTCAAAAAGCAAGCGGACTTAGCTTAAGTTGGTAGAGTGTTGACTTCGCAATCGGAAGGTCATGTGTTCGATCCTAACTGAGGTTTTCCCAGGTTTTTCTCTTCAGTCACACCAAACAAATGCCGCGATGGTACCGACAAGCTAGACCATGACCTTCGAACACTTTCTTCTACCATATCCCAGCCTGAGTCCGAAATACCCAAAGTCAATACATAAGTTCAGTTCAATTCAACGAGTTTTCGAACGTTTTTCTCTGAGATAATGCAAATAAAAGTTGGGATATTTAGAGGAAATATTTAATAGTAATGTTTGGTTTAAATGCTGGTGTAAATATATGCACTTTTATTACCGTTGTGCACATTTTCTTATTTGCACAAAGATTATAGATATACAACAGTTTCAAACCTTTCATTGGTACAAAAAGTTATGATATTTCTTATAACGAAAATACAAAAACAATACAATCAAACTATAATAACAAAAAATGTTATGTTCTATAATAAGATAGATTCATCTTTTGCGAAGTTTACCCAATTGAGATGAGTGAATGGCTGACATTTAATGAATGCTGTTTCTGTGAAAACGATACATGTTTTAACATTCCATCGTGGTTCGATTCCTAAGGGTATTTTCCTGCGTTAGTGTGCCAAGTTGGGTTGGATTACGTACAATCCTTCCTTCGGCATGCTTGAATATGTGTTTAATAATTGAGTTTTGTTACCATGGAAACATTTAATGCTTTAATATTATAATATGCTTAACACCTTAAGAGCATTTTCCTATATCGTTATGTCCAGTTTTGCTTGAACTGGCTCAATCAATTCTACGTGAAGCTAAAATATGTGTTTAATAATCGAGTTTCGTTTCCATGGCAACGGTGAATGTTATAAGGTTAAAAAATAAGGTTAACATTTTAATAAGGTTAAATAAATCCTAAGAAAATTTCCGTACATCAGCAATGTCAAGTTTGGTGGCGTTATCAGCGCTGATATTTCTGTGAACTGATCCCTTTTAGTACATGGGTGACTGTGGTGAATGTTAGTTAACCGACCATGAAGGAACCGCAAGAACAGCGAGTATGTGTGATATTGTGTGTCAAATTGCAAAAAACACTTTACCAGAGACTATTGATATGTTGCATGAAGCCTATGGTGAGGAATGTTTGAGTCGAACGCAATGTTGCGAATGGTACAGAAGTTTCAAATCGGGTAGAACCACTAGCGAGGACGACGCAAAATCTGTACGGTTGTCCACATTTACGACGTCGATCATCTGGAAAGACTGAGAAATCATCCTTGCAAACGGTCGTCTCATCGTACCTGAAGATCTTCCTGAACATCACAGAGATAACCTATAATTTGTCACTGAGCGTACGGGTACGACGTTCGAATGAATGTCCAATCATCACAGTGAGTGCCTAACAGAGCACAAATGAGTAAACTCCGTGGTAAAGTCATGTTATTAATAGTATTCTTTGACTGTCGGAGCATTGTCCATTCTCAGTTTGTGTCATATGATTCTATGTTAACGTTATGCAACGATTAACGTCACGAGAAAAGGTGTAGGGCAAGAGACCTAGATACGACAGAGAAAGTCCTGGATGATTCATCATGATAATGCGCCTTCCCATTCCTCACTTGTCGTGAGGGATTTTTCTGGCAAAGTACCACATACGGGTTATTCCACAATCGGCCTAGTACCCTGATTTGGCACCAGTCGACTTGTTCCTCCTATCTAAGTTGCTTATTACCCCTCAAAGGTCGCAGATCATAGAGAACTAGGGGAAATCACTACGGGAGATCTCCAGGCCCGCTCAAGACTGGGAATCTAGCAGG
This sequence comes from Lepisma saccharinum, assembly GCA_022664845.1. Classification (NCBI taxonomy): domain Eukaryota; kingdom Metazoa; phylum Arthropoda; class Insecta; order Zygentoma; family Lepismatidae; genus Lepisma; species Lepisma saccharinum. Next base: position 14,018 of record JAGDQP010035686.1, read on the forward strand.
TAATCCCAAACTGAAAGGTACGCTGGCAGCGGTGTATGCATAGTGAGAGGCAGGCGTGTACTTTGAAGAAGACAGACAGGTCCGGTACGTTGTAAGTTTTACCACTTTAAAAAGCTCGGTTTCTTTCTGATTTGCATTTAACCTTCGAGTATATACTGGTAAACACGATTTTTGTCACAAGAGAAAAAACACCTGATTTTAAAGAAACTTTTCACGCTGATTTCGAATATGTATTAAGTTTTTATCCATTACCCTCAGTTTCCGCATAACAGAGGGATTTATGGGAAATTCCATTAAAAAATCCCTTTTTTATACTTTTCATACTCTTGTCCCCTCAGCAATATAAACACAAAAATTACACGGAATAAAATCTTAATTTATACTCAACAATTCTTGTAAGTTTCATAACAATTGCATTATTCTTTTTAGAGAAATTAATATATTTGGAAGTATGCAGTGTTGTACTGTTTATTTTAGCATAATTATAATGATTTCAGAGCTGTTGAATAAGAAAGAAATAAGATTAGCCTTACTTAAACGAACACAGACAAAAATGAGGTCTTACAACGTTCGGCAATACATTCGTAACTCCCTGTAGAATTAGAATGTACTACTCAAAGAAATAATAAATGAAAACGTAAATTACTTCAGCTTACCTAAAATATTATAATTGTTGATTTCCCTCGGTGTTTGACATCTGGAACATGTCTCTTGAGCGTCCAACAGTAATCTGAAAGCATTTTTGAACTCCATTTACCTTGGTAATTGTTTTCCATGGATCAGATGTCTCTGGTGAAAACTCTCACCGTGTTCATCACTGACAGCACCCAGATTTTCGAGAAAGAAATCCAGGTGGGATTCCAGAAAATGAACTTTGAGAGACATATTACACCCCATATCTTTGAACGTCTTTAACAATTCGCCCACAATTTTAGAGTAGTTTGGCCTTTTAAATTTTCCTAAGGAAATTTAGTGACGCGTTTGAATGACAGCCATGCTTCTTTTTCAACTGGGCTTAATAAGTAATCAATTTTTTTCATCTCGGACCAAATTTACTATTTGGAAACCAACAAAAATCCTTTCCTTGATTTTAGCATCGTTTACACACACTCACCCACACACACAAAAACAGTACATTTTCCTGTATTTTTTTCTTATAATACATTAATTTCTCTAGAAATAATAATACGATTTTAATAAAACTTGCAAGGATTCTTGGGCATAAATCAAGATTTTATTCGGTGTAATTTTTGTGTTTATATTGCTCAGGGAACAAGAGTATGAGAAGTATATAAACGGGATATTTTTAGAGAATTTCCCATAAACCCCTCCGTCACGTAAAAACTGCGGGTGATGGAGAAAAACTGATTACGTTTTCGAAATCAGCATAAAACGTTTCTTTAAGATAAGGTATTTTCTCTCTTGTGACAGAAAAAAGGTTTTGTTGTGTTCACCAAATTACCCTGATCTCATGTTTTTCTTCCCATATTGCAGGTTCTTCTTACAAAATAAACAGAGGAAGGTTATTATCTTAAAGAAAATACTTTTCTTTATACATGGAATATCTGAAATTATATTTTATTGGCTAAAATGTATTGTTTATTGTTGATTGAAAATTCTGCAAGTAGATCTTAGCGAACAGGAGACGAAGGAAGAATCATTTACAAATGCCTTAGAAGAGAAAACTCACAAGAAGTCAGTCCCAATACAGAAGAAGGGGGATCACCAAGAATTTATCCTGGAGAATGTAGGTTTCAAAATTGGAGACTATAATTATTCTCCTGGTAAGATGTAAGCAAAATAACAGAAGAACTTGCGTTCTTCAATTAAAGAGGGACAATGTTTTTTCTAAGTAGACAACGCAACATGTTTATTTTGTAAGTGAAAAGTAAATTCTCTATAACTTTCTCATCTATAGAATTGAGGAAATGTTTTTTTTTTAAAAATGTTTTGTTTAAAAGAAACGTTCGAATTTGAACTTTGTCTTAAGGCCTTTAGGTAACTTTGGCTCTGGCAGAGTGGATGATCATAGGAGAATTGGTACAATGCAGAAAGTGGGAGGAAACGGCATAACCCTGGGAAAACTTCCATACAGGGTGTTTGTCCACCACAAAGCCCACATGGTACGAACTGGGATCGAACCGAGGACCCAACGCATCAAAGTTGAGTGCTCTACCACTGATCCACCGCGGCCCTAGGGTAGTGTTGTAAATAGAAAAAAGTTCTTTTTCTTTCTTTTTTTTTTAAAAGAAAACATAAAACTTCGTTTTTCTTTCATGGCAGCAATTTGTAATACAGCTAACGTCTCTTTAAGCAATAATTACTTTTATATAGGTAATTAAGAAGAAATAAAACACAAATTAATCCCTAGATATTGTAAGTTTACAAACGTTTTTTGGTATATTTAGATATCCCGAGTTGTCTAGTTCTTAGTATTGCCAACTTGAAAGTTTTTTCTAATTCTTCCATACCGTACCTGCCCCAAACTTAGTTTAAACATCAATCAACACAATAGAAGAAAGTTTCCTCGACCGCAGACAACCCAGTTGTCAGTGTTGCCAGCCTATTTTAAATTTCAACTCGTTGAAATGCCTTTATTAATACAAATCTACATGTGTGCATTGATTTACAACCAAGTTTGTCACACATGCGCATTAGGTACTGGGACAGTTCATGTGGGTATTTCGGGCGCCACAACTGTCAGTACTCCTAAGCAATCTCAGAATTACAAATATGTAATTGCTTCCATATCGTATCGTTTAATTGCTCCCATTTCGTTGAACGTATCAGGACCAAATATTCTATTTACATACTTCGACGCGTCGTAGAGGTACTTCGGATCCCACGGTTGACAGTGTTGCCAATCAATGTTTAAACTTAAATATTTACGATTTCCAAACATTTCGACGTATCCGCACCAAACTTCGAATATACATATTCGATGCAATCGAAATATGCTGTGGTTGTTCCCTGTACCCAAACACCCAGTTGTCAGCGTTGCCACCCTATTTTAAAATTGAATTTTTTGGAATGGCTTCCCATACTGTCACGTGCCGATAGCTAATACTATACTTTCAAAAAAGCGCTGGAGGAGCCACGTGACGTTTCTACGTGATGATATAATTTGAAATAGTAATTCTCATTATTTACAAGATATTAATTATGGATTTATACAACTCTTTTGAAATATGTATATAACATAGACTATTTTTGTTGTCTTTATCTGTACATGATTTTCACAGTATGGGGCAAGGTTTGTAGCCCGAAACATGAGGATTTTTTTTTCAGTGAAACACAATGTATTAGTAAACGCAAACATATATATCTCTGCCTTTGAATAGAAGCAGGTTATTTCCTGGAATTTTGAGCTACAGATAACTGATGTTTGCTGACGGATGATAAAAAATAGATATCTTCCTTGAAAAATACCGTAATTAGAAATTAACGTATTGTATAAACGGGATGAGAGCATATTTCGGTAAGAATTCATAGTTTTTCAGTTTACAGTAAAGATGTGTTCGAAGTTGTATTTTTTCTCCAGTAACTTAAATTCTTCCTATAATTCAAAATATTTCTTCCGTTCCCTCGAGGTTTATTAGTACTTTATTACAAACGACACTAAATAACTTCAGTCTATACGTCCTTAGTTAATTCCTTATGTTTGTCAAGGTGAAGATATAGGAAGTATAGCAATATGGCAGCTAATGCATAAATAATCCCATCATTTGCCTTGTAAGGCTTCAGGAAAACAAAGCAATAGTAAATTTTGATGAAAGTGTGAGGACGTTAACTCCAATCGTGCTGATTACATTGAGTATCTGCAGCATATAGCAATAAATACTTGCTATCTAAAGAAAAACGACGTTCTGAAAACAAAACATTAAACAGAACGATGTTTTTTATTTTAAGAAAGCTTCACAGAAAAAGAACTACTTTTTTTTTCAAAACTACTACGGGAACATTTGAGAATTACGTAAGCTCAATTTCAGTCATTTCAGACCACTCTTTTCCTTGTGCTTGGGCAAGACTTGTCATGGCAAGACTGACCGGGTGGCCGAGCGGTCTGCGGCGGTAGATCATCGGCTCGAAGGTCCCGGGTTCGATAAAGATAAAAGATAAAGATAAAATGAATTGTATGGGCGGTAACAGCACTATGGCTTACGCCCGTCCCGATACGGGGGAAGCCCCTTATCTTCGTCACGTCTAAAAATAGCTGTTAAGATAAAAGATAAAAGCATATAAAAGATGAAAATGTAAGCTCTTCACAAAAATAAAAACGTAGTAAAAACTAAAGATGTACATTGTCTTTAGCATAAAAGGTAAAAACGTGAAGGCTGTAAATAGGCCTTCACAAAAATAAAATAATACTACATAAAACATAACAGCTATGGGACATAATCATCTCAGAGAGACGGAGATAAACCTGTCTCACGAACATACCTAATAACGCTTCGCAACGTACCTGGTGCATCCCCTAACAAGGACGCCATGTCATTGAGGATGTTATAACGTTGTCTGAGATGATTATATCCGGGACAATCTAAAAGCACGTGACGAATACTTAAAACAACATTGCAATTATGACAACGTGGTGGATCCAATCTTCGTAACAGATATCCATGTGTTAGGCGACTGTGGCCTATCCGTAGGCGACATAAAAGGACTTCTTCTAGCCTACTATCTCGGCAAGATGATTTCCATGGAGCAACAGTTAACTTAATTTCTTTCAATTTATTCACAGCTACGTCATCCCATCGTCGCTGCCATTCATTCCGAGTAACTTGCTTATAATATATCATCATGTCCTGAAATGGGACATGTGGAAGATCAATGTTAGCTCCTAAAGAGGCCTCACGAGCAGCTTCGTCTGCCAATTCATTGCCATGGATACCAACATGACTTGGTATCCACGAAAAGACAACCTCACCACCGGCAGAGCAGATGGCATGTGTCTTACAGAGAATATCTTGCACGAGCGGATGTTTCGAATACATATTGTCGAGGCTTTGAACAACACTCTTCGAATCTGTACAAACAAGGATGCGGTTGAAACCATGAACAAGACTAAAATCCAAAGCCTTTAAAAGAGCATATAGCTCAGCAGTAAAAATACTGGCTTTGGGATTAAGACAAAATTGGCGGGCTTCCCCCTCTACAATAAACGCGCATCCAACAGATTCATCTGATTTGGATCCATCTGTAAAAACAGAGATAAAACGTGGGTACTGACTCTGCATCGCACGAAAACGCTGCTGGAACTCAATCATGGAGGTCTCCGATTTCTTGAAAGGTGACAAAGATAGATCAATCCGTGGGCGGACAAGTGTCCACGGAGGACGGAGACTAAAACGGACAGGACAGACAGTTGGGCGGTCTGCATTAAGATTCTCCAATAACTCTGATGCTCGGATGCCAAGTGGTCGGGTAGCGTGACC
>JAGDQP010035687.1:3386-19452 GCA_022664845.1 Lepisma saccharinum
CATGATTCACTTGTCCATTTTTCCCAACTTTTCAAAAATTCGAATCGGCCTAACTCGAATTCAAGTCAACCTACGTTCTACTATCATCTGTTCTTTAAGATTGGTAATTGCAACCGACATTGTGAAACATTCTACAATTACATTGCACTTATATTTGTTAGTACATACCTCTGTATTGTTTTCTTTCCGTTCCAATGTTCACTCTTATCACTGTTCACTAGTTCACTAACCGTCTCACAATAACTGCATGATGCTTGCGATCAACATTATCTTCCCTGTTGTCCTGGCTACTCCCCCTCAACCCATCCTGTCTCTGATTAGTTAACAATCTTACGTTTTCTGTTCTCTCCTCCCATCCTGTTAAGAAACTACCTGAACCTTCCCCCTTCCCGATTGGCAGCTACCATCCTTTTTCTTCCTACTTTTTTTTGTTGCAAAGCGGACCGATTGATGATACACTTCGTATGACGTCCCATTTTTTTTTTACGGTATTTGTGATTCAATAGTGTTCTTTCAATTTCAGTTGCAATGTCTTCTGTGCTAAGTCGGAGGGTCTGACACGTTTCAAAATCATGCTACTCCCGTACATTGTTCGCTCCCTATTCATGCAATCCTCTTTTTATAAAGAGATAAAGAAATCGTTTTGTGCACCACAAACAAGCCGTCACTACGACCATCTTTCTAAAGAGAGGTACCGCTCTTAGAATTGCATGATGGATTATCATCCTAACTGACATCGCTTCTAGACCTTCCATACGAGACAATTGTAGGCACTGAATATGCTTGACAACACCAGTAATTTCAAATCATCTGTCATTCCATTATATACCATGACCAACCGTTATGGCTGGTAGCTTCTTAACATCATGTATTGTTACGCATCTTCAACTGTGTCATCCATTATACAACTCTTAACAATACTGCTGACAGCTACTGTTAAAAGTCACAAGCTTAGCCCATTCAACCGTCACGCAGAATCATTTATTAGTCCCACATAATAAATCCTTGCATTGTGTACAATATTCTTACATGTCAGGTAGACATCGTCTTTTAAAGGATTATCCATTTCTCTATTTCAAAAGGCACGCACAGATTGGGCTCGCCTTTTCCTTCTACCATTGTTCAAGCAAAGATTCAAAGCGTTCTTTCAAATCTTTATTATCCACCTTTTCATGCCTAGTTCTATAACAAGTCAAAATCATACGTACATGCTTCATCCGTCAAGCCTTGTCACTTGCCCCGCTGACAATCGTTCTATCATTCTATAGAAATTCAAAGCGCTCAGTTAAATTAAAACCCGTTCTTGCATCCTTTCCTAAACCATGAGTCGTTCGCATTGTCATATTTCATCCGAAACATTAATTCTCCTCTGAGACCTTAATCTTGTCATTGAAGCTCATGTCCTTTTCAAACACAACTGCCTTCCTAACACCGCTTTGTCCAGATAACGCACCCAATAAACCATTCGTCATTCTCAACGTCTGATATTAAAGTATTCGTCTCATTCTAAGGTCACGTCTAGTTATATTCATGTCTTACAGGTACATGGACATCATCCATCAACCAATGCTAGCATCTAACGAACCCTTTGTGACATTAATATTTACAAAACCTATCGCAATCTCTCTTCATCTGCCTTTCATCGTGGTCAACTGACTGCCTTGTCGCAAGTGAGCAGATAAGCCGATTACACCTTCACGTACGACCATATAGCATTTCCCAATGAATAGAAGGCATTAAACCAAGTAGGACAAATACGGCAAAATTCCTTTGTTCAACAAAACATTGTAAAGTCTTCTATGCCCTAGTATATCGTCACCCACCATTGTAGCGGCACCGCTTTGTTCATGTCAAACTGACAGCACCTGTCAAAAGTGACGAGATAAGCCGATTAAAACGTCAAGCAGAACCATTTATCATCCTCACATCATTAATCTCTCCATTGTGTACCATAATCCTACATGACAGGTGAACATGGTCGTTTTGCGAACAATAGAGGCCGTATTTCAATGGGCACACACAAAGTAGGCCACACTCTACTGTCGTTCAGTAAGAGCGTGAAACACAAAGTCAATAAAGGTGATATTACTATTTCTTTGTATTCGTGTCACATGTGTCTTGTAGGATGCAACACGCAGCCTCCATTATTCATAAAAAAATAAACAGTGATCATCAGATTATAGACAGATGTTAGACGAAGGCGAGCAAATATTATTCACACTTTTATTCACTTTGTGGCTTAGCTCACTCAACGCCTCAATTCTGGTTTGTCTCATGGTGAAGATCATAGCAAAGAATGATCAGTTCCACGATCGACCATCTTTACCTCCCAAAGTAATCCAAGAGTGTACCACTCTGGTATTTAATTTGACAGTATAAGGTGAGTGCACCTCAGAGCTGGGTTTTGAACCCGGGCCGCCCGAGTCAGACAAGCTACCGTCTACGCTACGGCGATTCCTATAGTAATAGTGCTGGAAATAGAAGTCTAGTAACAATAGTAATGAGGAACATAGCAATGTTAGTAGCAATATTAAAAGTAGGTCTTGAAAAACCAATAGTTAAAGCTGTAGTATTATTTGTAGCGATTGTGGCGAAAGTAATACTAGTGATAGTATTAGTATTCACAGCAGTAGTGGCAGTATAGTGGTACTAGTAGTAATGTTATTGATAGTCTAGTACACAGTAAAAAATAGCGGTGTTAATTCAACACAATGCGGTGTCCCAGCGTGACTACCACTTTTTATGTGTCAAATCAACACAACACACGGTGTTGATTTCGGTACTGGGAGAAAAAAAAAGTTACGGCTGCAGCTACATTTGAACATGGATTGTTCAGTTGGTAGTCGAGCGTCTTACTGACTTCGCTAAATCATCTGACGAAAAGAGCACTAGATTGAAACAATATAGAGGATAAAAAAATGTTGCTGAACCCCAAACACACAGAAAGTTACTCTCACGACTTATGCCATGATTTAATCACTTTTCCATTGGTCAATTAGGGACCTTCCATTTCTATGAAAGCAAGCGCAGCATTTGACATGTTGTTACGATAAGAAAGCAGTAATGCTGCTCAAGTATTTGGCTGTCGCCATCTTGCTTGCTTTCATAGAAATAAAATATTCTCAATGAATGGGAATTCTGGTTCTCAATTGACAAATTGGAAGTGATTAAACCATGGGATAAGTCGTGGAAGTAACTTTAGTTTCTTCTGGGACTCAGCAACATATATTTGATCCCATACACTGTTAAAACCCATAGTGTAGTCGTGTAATTCAAATGTTGTTCACTAAATATCGTTTGCATCTAGTACCTTCTCCGTCGGACGATTTAGCTAAGTCGGTTAGACGCTCGACTTTAACTGAGGAGCCTATGTTCAAATCTCACTGCAGTGATAACTGTTTTTTCTTCACAGTATCGAAATCAACACCGCGTGTCGTGTTGATTTAACACATAAAAAGTGGTAGTCACGCTGGACACCGCACTGTGTTGATTTAACACAGCTATTTTTTGCAGTGTTGCAGTAGTAGTAATAGTATAGTAGTAGAAGTAGTAGTTGTAGCAGTAGCATTGCTATTGATAGTAACAGTAATAGTAGTATCAATAGTAGTAGCAGTAATGTTGGTATTATTATTAGTAGCAGTAGTAGTAGTAACAAAAATAATTAATCTCTTTAGTCTTCTGTGTAGATTCAGAGTGTGGGAAAGTGCAGCTGGTGTGTTTATGATTTTAACTTTTTAAAGCGACCTTTTATAACGATGTGTCACATTTTGAATTTGCTAATTGCTTTTGGTATAGCTTCCGACTAATGAATGGAGCGAAGCGTGCTTCACAATGTACGTAGTGCTCTTTTCAAAAGGCAAAACGTGAACTTTCTAATACAACAGAAACCAGCACACCACCTTTAGTAACAAACAACAAAAGGAAGAAAAAGATAGCAGAATCTATATCATCAAAACTATACTCCTACTGACAGCAGGTCCTTTAAATCGATTTCAGTCCTCGGCATTCAGTCCAAATTTTCCGTTTTTGCGTTCTTGTTGAGGCGCCATTCAAATCCCATGGAAGGCAATGGCGAATCCCCGTTGGTTAACCTTCCGGATCATTCACTTGCCGCTGTGTAGAACACTGATCACAGTAACTGTTGTCTTTATTTCATTTCCTTTATTTTCAACTTACAGTAGAATCTCGTTAATCCGTCACCTATGGGACTGAGGACATGGTCGGAACGCAAGGAAGGTCGGATTATCAGAGGAGCAAAAATATTTAATACATCAAAGTCCTTCGAGCTCAGTGTCACGTGTTTACGCTCTTTAATTGCCGTAATGGGACGAGTACACTACACTGAAAGCGGATTTTGTCTGAGAACAACTGTACACTCTGTAAAAAGTCACTACTTAAACAACAAACACTCATAGCGCACTGGTTGAGCGTCACCAGCTAACTTCCTCAACAAAGTACGTACTATATTAAGAAGAAGTACAGTACGTCGACATGATTCCTTAACCCCCGGAGGAGTCGGATTATGCAAGGAGTCGAACCATCGGAGGTCGGATTACCGCAGTTCTACTGTACCTCCGACGGCACCTTTACGTTTGCTTGTAATGTTCTAAAGCTTCTTTTCTTCTTTATTTTCCTTCAGAATTACCCGTCTTTTCCCAATATTTCCACATTAAGGACGTTCACAAGTCCGAAGTCAATTCGGAAATCGTAAGTCTGAAGATTTCGGAATTTCGGCTTTTCCGAAACACTAAAATTGTTGTTCCGTTACATTTCAATTGCGGCTGGCCTTTTCTAAAGAGTTTTTTTTTTATCTAAAAAGAGAAATGTGTGCAAGACAAAATCCATTGCAAAGTAGCGTACCTATTTGCACACCAGGAAGAAGGATCTTTATAAGTATCTAATAGCCTATATCAGTAGCTATTTTCCAAATTTTCTTGGTTCGCGGTGCCATTAGTTTATCAGAATTTATTTTCACGACACCCGTAGTCAGAAATCGAGTAACAAATGAAAATTTTAACCTGGCGGAATTAGGTTAGGTAAAACATAAACAGATCATATTAAACAAGAAGTTACGAATTTTATTTCATTTTCGAATAATCAGAGAATACGTCAACGTGAGCCTTTTTCGTCACTACCTGTCACGCGAAAGTTTTGTTGTTTTTTTCTTGAAATCATTCTAATTACCGGTATCTCTCCATTCTCATTTGCTGTGTCAGATTGATTTTTGGAACGATACATCCTTTTTTGTCATAGCGACTACGAAAAACCGCGGCGCTCCTGCAGGACATACGGACGTCGCGATGCACATTTTGGGAAACACTATTCTGTATAATTCATGTGCTTTTAAACTATTGCACCACTTCCTTACTTCACTGACTATTTCTATAAATATAACTTTTTATTTTTCTACTTAAATACAGGAAGTAACAATCGTTGATGAACTGTACTAGGCATTTCCTATTACACAATGACATAGCAGAAATACTCAATATAATTAATATAAAAATGTATCACTTCATAATAATGCACCGCTAAAGTAAAAGAACTCTTCGTTCTAAGTCTTATTCTATTAATATAACATGGATAATGTCTTTATAATGAAATAATTTTGGAAGTAAAAGTGATAATTCATTAAAAAAAACTAATTAATTGGTCTAGAAAGCTCATTAAATTAAAAACAAAACAAAGAAAAAAGAGAAAGAATACTACACTTTCGCTTTCACTGTTTTAATGCTCCCGGAGGGTCCGGAAGTTGTCAGGAATTGTCTGTGTGTAAATTTATGCAAGTGACAAGCTACTTACATACGTTAGGAGAGGGGATGAGAGGAAGCAAAATATAATGTGAAAGTATATTCTCACTATAGATATTTTTTTTTCTTAATTAGCATTACAAAATATGTACAGAGTGTTTATAAAGTGTCTGCCCATTTTTTAACAAATAGGCCTTATACGTCTATTAAAAATTACTAATTAAGACAGTGCTGTATGTAATTTATTGTGCAATAAAGTATCAAAGTTTAAATTGGTATATTTACTGCTAATTGAAACAGATTCTCCGAATAAGTACATCTCTAGAATACGGAGATTTATGGCGAAGTCCTGTAATCTAGCTTCTATGTAGGAAAGATAGAATTATGAGGATGACTATTGTAGTGGTGAGTGCCATCCCATGTTGGTATGTGCACTCTGGTTCTGCCTCGGATTGATCCAAGGGGCTGCGGTGGCTCAGTGGTAAAACGCTTATCTCTGGTGTGTGAGGTTCTCGGTTCGACACGGCTTGTGTCAGGTGGATTTTGAGGTGGACAAACACCGTATGCGTGGGCTCCTCCCACTTTCTTCATTTCAGCAATTCTCCTATCTTCATCCACTTGGCGTGAGCCAAAAGTTTTCTAATGACTTTAAAATCAAAATAGAAATTCAAATTTGGATTACTACCTATGTATAGTTTGAATCTCAAGTAAACATAGAAAGTACCACAGAATACTGGACTTTACGATGTGATACGGATTAAGAAATTAAAATTGAAGTTCTATTCAAAGACTGTGTTTCAGTGGGGTTTATGATTGAGGAAGCAAAGCATAGAGATGATTTTCCCCTTTAATACACGAAAGTGCTAAAAGTCATGGGATAACTACCTAATAACGTGGGAACGTGATAAGTCGCTGGTAGTCCGCTGGAGGTATGTGCAGACCTGTAGTCTCGATTGCTGTCCACAATTCGGTGGTTGTTGTAGGTGGAGGATCATGCCCGAAGCATATCGATATCGGGCCTATACTGGCCCAATATTGCGGATACTGAATTTGGTTGGCGTTCTGACTAAACACCGATCTACATTGGCGTGGAACGACATCCCGAGATTCAAAGCTATTCCTGAAACATGAGAAACGTTTATACTTCATCCAGAAAAGGTTTCCAGAGTCCTGTACTTGTGTTCGGTATTCCTCGAAGACAACGATGCGCATGTTGCAGCCACGTGAAAATTTCATATAGTATGCGGGGAAATAACTTCTATAGTGTTTACGTTATTGTTTAACAAATTCAACAGAACTACGAGGTCTGTCTGAAAAAAAAAAACGAAACTAGTATCACTGACAATTTACTGCTGTGCCAAACGGCAAACTACATGGTGTACCCTTCAGAGTAATCCCCCTCCAGTCTAACACACTTTTTCATTCTGTTCTGCCCCGCATCTATGCACTGCTTGAATGATTCCTCTGGGATGTTCCGTAACTTCGTCATTACGGCCTTCCTGATGGCCTCCACGCCTTCAAAACGGCCCCCCTTGATAATCCCATTGAGGCTAGGGAATGAAAATAAGTCACAGAGGCCAAATCAGAGGAATAGGGATGTTGTTCCGGGACTGCGATATTCCTCTGGGTCAGGAACTGCTGGATGCTGAGGGTGTTGTGACTTAGTGCATTGTCATGATGCAGCAGCCACGATTTGTCCTGCCACAACTCCCGTCTCCTCTTGCGCATTGAGCGGGGTAAACGTCACTGGATCTCTTTGTAGACTTGTTGATTTAACGTCTGGCCCTGTGGCAACAACTCGGACTGTCAGCCAACGATCAACACAGAACACCTCCCTTCCCCCGTTCAATGCTATCGATAGTCCTGGTTGTTGAAGGCCTTCCGCTTTTGGAATCATCTTTCACTTCATCTAGCTCCTCTCTGAACTTCGTGTGCCACTCAAACACATGTGTACATGACATGGTGTTATCACCATACGCCTGATGAAGCATTTGACGTGTGCTTCTGGTGGATTTTTCGCCAACCGGATCGGAAATTTCAGGTTCATTCGTTGCTCCATGTTCGTGGTTCAGTTCTCACAGCTCAACAACCTGCAAACACAAAGGTGTAAACAAAAAAGCCTGTTTATAAAAATCTATAATGGTTGCAGAAAGCTGAGATTACACTCCTATTGTACCAAGAGATCATATTACTTGATTACATTATAACCTTATCCTTAGCTCGTCCATAGCTAATACAGCAGACCCAGTCCTGTTTCTTTTCAGACAGACCTCGTATCTCTTTATTTACAAAATATTTAAATTGTACAAAAAAAACCTCCGGGATAGCTTACAAGGTGCTTTTATCTTTCTTTCATGTTCCCAAAAAAGTCGAATTTTTAATGTTTTCCCCATTTTCACCCATCATGCTTTAGCTTTCCAGTTGTATTATCCATTGCCCAAGGCTTGTTTGATTTGTTAAGCAGTTTATACTGATATCCACGCGTACTTACATTGTTTGTGTTCTCGTTTCCCGATTATCTCATCGCAAGCAATTACCCTTATCTCTCTTTGCTTATCTATATGGTCAGGTGACATATTTTCCACTACAGGTTCTCGAGTACTAATTACTCGTATTAAAAAAACACACACATGACTGGAGGAAACGAACGTGATCTTTCTTCCTTCCTGATGATGTAATGTAAGAAAACATGGATTACTCTTTTTGTGTGGCCTCTGGCCTGTAATATAAACACTAAACTTTTTTCTCTGTCTGAGTTCTTGAATGTCACTCTTCTAAATATGTAAGTCGGCTTGAGCCAAAGTTGCATAAAGGGCTTAAAAATTAAAAATAAAAAAAAATGTAAGCAAGTAAAAATATTAACAAACGCATTTTAAAATTCGAGTATTGGAATTTGTTTATGGAATGACGATTAGTAAATGATTAAAAAGCGGGACACTTTTACAAGCTAAATAAAAATGAATGCAAGATGATTATTTTAATTAATCATGTTGAGGTAACAGATACGTCTAAGAAGGGGGTTAAAATTTAGTTTAGGAAAATTATTTTCTGAGTGTCGAAATTTCATGGCTTTTTGAGCAACTGTGAAAACTTTCATGGAAATATCTTCAAAACATTCATTTTCACAGGTCTGTTATCTGTTTCTCAGTTACACGAATTAATCAAACGTCTGTATAAAAGACAGTGGCGATCGCAGTGAAAGCTTCGGCTCTCCTCTCTCAACCCGTCTGGTCAGCGTGGGAGCAATAGACCAATCTCCTCCCTCCAAGGAGAGGCCTCATCCAGTATTGGATCGAATATGGCTGTGATTCAGAGGGTCTAAATATGGGCTATGGTCCAAATACGGGCTAGTAGACGTTTTAGACATGTATATGCTTGTGTAGTACTGCTGACTGGTGACAAAAGTGTGAAACAGATCCCCAAGGACGAAGGTGGTGGCGGAATTCAGTTAGCGACAAACAGTTGGATGTGGTTGATTTATTTGTATGTTGTGTCTGTTTTCAACAGTGGGAAAATTTTATCAGGCATTTCTATTTTAGCATTTTAAACACAATAAAACCAAGCATGAAACGGTTTATAAGGTAAGTTGTATTCCTCAGAGACAGCCCTCGTAGTCAGTATAAAGCAAGGAATAAATAATATTGCGTATTGACTTCTGTTGCGTCACGAAGCAACCTCTATAAATGGTCAAAATATAGGGTACCTTGCCAACCTACATCTTCATCTTAAGAGTTTCCTTCTCTTAGCACACAGTACTTGGAATTTCAAACCTAGTAAGTCCTTCTCTTATCTCAGCAGTTCCTGTCATAAAGAAAAAGGTCAGCATCCGATTTAGAAAACGAGGAAGTGCTACTATTATAACGGATAACCCATACTAAGAAACAATTAAGGCTTCCGCCGGCCGGGTGGCGGTGTGGTCTGGGGCGGTAAGTCATCGGCTCTAACGTCCCGGGTTCGAGTCCCGGCAGGTGCATGGGTGTGGATTTTAACAGCTAAAGGCGAATCGTGACGGACCGAAGTCCAATGTTACTAGACTGGCCTATATGAAAATAAAGTTTAAAGTTTAAATTAAGGTTTCCTTGGAAAAGCAGGAATCTAGTAAATGCAAGAAAACATGATCTTTTACTTAAGTTGAGCAAAGAGCTGAACAATTGAAAAAATGGAATATAGTTTACCTGAACGGACTAAATAAACTTTCCTCTTTCTATAACTTCTCACCGTTAGCCCTATCATGGTTCAGATCCTATCTCTCGAATAGAAAGTAAAGGATTATCACCAACGACACTCGCCGCCCGGGTGGCCCTGCGGTCTGCGACGGTAGGCCAACGGCTCGAAGGTCCCGGATTCGAGTCCCGGCAGGGGCGCGGATATGGATTTTAATAGCTAAGGGGCGGGCGAATCGTGATGGGCCGAAGTCCTAAGTTACTACACTGGCACATACAAAAATAAAGTTTACCAAAGTTTACCAGCGACACACATTCAAACTGGATACCTGTTCCATGTGGTGTCCCACAAGGCAGTATTTTAGGACCGCTTCTTTTCTCTCTGTATATAAACGACCTGCCTACAAATATTCTAGCCAGCAAATATCACTTATATGCTGATGACGTTCAATGCTATATCTCGTCCGACCCACCGAACATAGTTAGTTCACTCCAGTACTTAAAAATCCGAAATTAGAAACATCTGTTTATGGGCACGTGAAAATGGATTAGAAGTTAACCCACTGAAATCAAAATTTATTATAATCGGATCACGGAAGATACTTTCCTCATTTAACACCGCAGACATCACTGGCCTCGATGTAAATGACGTGTAGTTCCTTTAAGTAAAAGCGTAAATGACCTTGGGCTATGTATAAACAAACACTTAACCTGCATGGGCGGATTTATTGGGGGAGGGCATGCAGGGCCGGATTTATGAGTCTAGGCGCCCTAGGCGCATGACTTCCAGTGCCCCCTCCTCATCCTTCCGTCCGTTTACATTCTTCAAATTATGACAAATTATTCTCGCCATCGTATCGCCATTTAATAATAATAGTAATAAACAGAGAATAATTATTTAACTCTACTAATGTGGTTGAAATACATAGTCCTAGAATGACCAATTTTAGTTGGATTATTGTAGGGCACTTGTGGGAGACGTGTCACGTACACGGAACAGGAAGGTAATACAAACTATTTTTATCCACACAAAAATACGTCTCGTAAAAAATAGCAAGTTCAAAGTAAAAAATGTCTAAAAATGGACAAAACTACACCACAAGCACATTTGCTACGTTGAATACGCCAGCATCCCTTTGAATGTTAAGCGGCCTTCGTTCCTACGCTGCGTGTTTGTGAGAGAGTGCATACTTTTTAAGATACTGGACAAATGACAAACAACAACGGAATTTTGGATACCGGCCCCAATAATAGATGTGAATATGTTTCAAAGGAACTATCTGAGATTTTGACATTGTTTATTTTAGCTGAGAAATTAGAGTTCTTGTAATTGATGACGTCATACGCCTACGCAATTACAGGCATTCTAATTTCTCAGCTATAAATAAACAGCATCCTCTCTTTGGTACACATTCAAATGTATTATTGGGGCCTCTTTTATTTCCAAAATCTCATTATTGCTTAAAATTTGTCCAGTATCTTCAAAATTATGAACACTAACACAAACAAACACTCGAACTGCGGATACGAAGTATCCTACTGCGGAACAATTATCTCATGAAGATACAAGTTATAGGGAGAAAAAGAAGGCTTATTTCCACTGGAAATCATAATTGGCTTTTTTAAGGTCTTTAGTCATCTTTGGATCAGGCGAATACCCAGAGGAGGTAGCGGTGGGGGCGAATGCCCTCCCCGATATACTCATTGATATAACCATTTTTACAAGATGATTAAAAACTCCGGGATCAGTGGCGCAGAAAAACTTGCTGTAACCGCTGAGAGTGTTTTGTTTTCTACAGTGACTGTACATAGGTATAAATAGACAGAAGCAGTGTTAGAAACGGCAAACATAACTATTGCGTTTCTTATGGACTACTGTGCAAAATTAGTGAATGAACTAATATTAATATAAATTATAAAAATCCGTGATATCAATGTCGAACTAAGGAAATAATTATGGTTTATGGAACTCGCAAGTTTTCGCAACTTTTTCACTACGAACGTCTAACTTTCGATATTGTCACTTCAACAACGTCTTGGGCTCCTTAACGGTCTCTTTCCCTCCGGCTTACCAACTACGATGGAATGTAATCGTTTTTCCCAATTCGAGCTACCGAGCCGCTGTAGCTCAGTGCTAGAGCGTTGGCGTAGTATTCGGGAAGTCCTGGGTTCAATCCCAACTGCCAACCATCTTGACTGAGGTTTTTCCTCAGTCACACCAGGCAAATGCCGGGATGGCATCTTCAACATAGGCCCTGGACGACACCTTTCCCCTATCCTATCCCGGTTTGAGCCTAAGATGCCTAAAGGCCATGATAAAGTTCAAATTCAATTCCCATTCGAGCTACATGACCTGGCCACCTTAGTCATCGTGATTTATTATTCTTATAGTACGTGGTGAATCGTACAGTCCGTGGAATTCTTCACGATGCAGTATCCTCCATTCTCCGGTTATCTCTTTCCCCTTCAGGTCGTATATCTTTCTCAAAACCTTATTTTCAAATGATACGCAATGCATGTTGAACTGTCAGGGTCGTACTGCAACTGTCTCAATCATAAATATTAACCAAAAAAACACCTCTATACTTTCAACTTCAGCTTTCTTGATCGCGAGGTTAGGAGTTTCTGGACTGAGTAGAAACACGAGTTGCCCGATGGTAAACGACTTTTTATTTCTTCGGTAACCTCGTTCTTGCTTGCTATATACGCTCATAAGTATTTCAATTGTTTACTTTCTATGTGATCTCATTCTTAATTATTATCTCTCTATCTCCTTCATCCTCTGGGTTTCAGATTCTTATCATGTGTTTTATTTTTCTACTTGCATCTGTAGACCTATTTCATCGCAACCTTCTACTACACGTTGTTACTTTGTAGTGCATCTACATATCGTTCCCTATTAACCATTAATAATCCGCGTATACGAACAGTTGATAGAATCATTCACGAAGTCCCTTTTTGTTCTCTTTTACTGTTAGAATCACATGACATATTCTAATGCAAAGTTAAACAGTAGTGGTGACAAGGCATGACATTTGGGGTCCTACATGGTCCTTAATATTTTTGGCTAAATATTTATTTTCGTCTCGCATTTTAAATAGTGATTTCAATTTTTCCCCTGTGAAAGTTCCGCCCCTAGGGCCGGCCCTTGTGGTAAATCCGGCCCTTGGGGCATGGGGATTGCCCCCCACCAGTCATTTCAGAATGACTTTAAATGTTTCATTCTAAACGATAGCTTTTAAAGTGATTGCCCCCCTCCCCAAGGTCCCTCTCGTGCCCTCCACAGGGTATCTCTCCTAAATCCGCCCATGTTAACCTGGACAGAACAGGGTTAATCTCTAACCTCGGGTTTCTCAAGGGGGTCGCGGGGGAAAGTGAAAAAAATAATTTAAGTAGGGTTTTGTATGTTTAAACTAATAAATTTCAAAGAAAGGATTTTATTTTTCTTGTCGCCTTTAATAATTACTAACGATAATGTTGTTTGCTGAATAGTTTTGGATAATATAAATAGGATATTTGTTATAAATACAGGAAACAAACTGTTATGTTTTGAAATGAAAAGCAAATATTACACAAAATAAAATAATTGTGGGTTGCCAGCTAGAAGGCATGGTGAAAGGGGATCGCGGGATGAAAGAGGTTGAGAAACGCTGCTCTAACCTAACACATCCCGCCCTGAGCCCAAAAGGCCTCAAACAAAAATGCAAAAAATTAATTTAATTAACCTCTATAATGGCCTCATCTGCATTATTAATGCACAATATTGGGGAAATTCCATCTTACAAGGGAGCTGTGAAAGTAAGCTAATACACGAATAAAAAAAATAAAAAAATAAAAAGTACAGAACACTTAACACTGTAACAAACAAAACTAGTTTGTTGAGGTGATTGTTTAGTTCAAGGAAAGACATTCTTGTTTGTGTCACTTCAAGGACGCTGGTTGCGAAAGTCAGAATGAAAATGTATGCAAATAATAATCACGAGTTATGAGTCATCGTTAAGAACCAAGCATTTCTCAAAACTGGAACGGCTTCTTCATCGACGAACAAGTGAAATTCAGTCTCATGATAAGTGTAGAACAAACATGTACGACAGGTAAACTAACAAGGGGCACCAGCGAGAAGTGTGCTCCGAAAACAATTGTTTTATAAGCATTGGAAGGAGATGCACAAAATACAACATATGAAAAAAAAAAAAAAAGCTGCCCAATTGCGGAACATTTTTTTTTTAAATTGTATTTTGCTGTCCTTTGGAGCTCAGAAACCGAATTCGACAGTCAAACTTCGCAGATGAATTTTTATCGCTACAACAAAAAGAAAAAGGGAGTCGAAGTAGCTCAGGCGATAGCGCGTCTGACTACGAATCAGGCGGCCTGGGTTCAAATCCCGGTCAGGACACTGGAGACTTTTCTCACAGGAGGCATTCGGAATCAATTCTTATCTCCTAACTCATACTCCCTTCGGGTAGGAAATATTGAAGGTACCTTCGTTTCTTGCTCCGAGGGAAATGGTTTAGTACGTCTTTCGACAGATGCGACATCTGTTGATAAATATGAGAAGATATCTTAACTTCCGTTATTATGTCCATACGTCGATTGATTCTGTAAACATATAGAAAAGTATCGCATTTATTCCTCCTTAGTAAGAATTACAAGATGCACAACAATAAATTAGTATGATTCCAAAAATACATTTGGTTGGAATGTTGCGTGCTATGTCCGCCAGAACTTTTTGAACGAATGTGAAATCCAAATTCGTCAGTGTGTATTTAGGTTTTCACGATTTGCTCAATTTAACGTAAAATATCTAATGCTTTTGTAAAGTTGGAGAGGTGGCGTCTCCCTATCGGGGTTCTGGCGTATGTTTAGTAAATGGTCTACAAGTGTTTTTAAACCTACGTTTAGGCTCTACTTTAGATCTTGACCGAGATGGTTGCGGACGACTTATTTCTAACCTGACCTTACTTACGTAGCCCTACCTTTTTTTTTTATCGTAAACAAATATCTCACTCGACTGAGATTTATGAGACCAAATATATTAGTAATTTATATGCAATAACTGTTGAATGTGCAACACAGGAAGCAAACTGATTAATCAAGTTCTCACTGTTAATCAACCGGAAACAGACATTTTGAATACATTGATATGTGAGGAAAACGATTAGTTTGCTCAAAAAAATAAATGGTCTGTTGTAAGCCATTTGAATAGTTCTGGAACATATGGTATGCACATAGAAATTAAACTGTTTTACAGCAACAGTAAATTAAGAAAGCAGCACAATAGTGAGTTTCGAATTTGTCTTACATCACCCGGTTGTTGAGGCTGGTAGCGGGCGAAGCAGTGATTCCGCCTGACCCCCCCTGTGGGGGTTTACCCCCCAAAAGTCTCGACAATACCCCCTTAAAAATTTTGCTGTGAAAAATCGATAGAAACCGTATAAAACTTCACTTACACCCTCCCAACTATGACTTTACAGTCCCCCCCCCCAAACTGAAAATCGTGGCGAAAACCCTGGTGCGAAAAATCACACATTAGGAGGGGCGGCAGGCTTTCTGACTTAAAAGCCAACATAATAATAATAATGATAATAATGAAATGAAAACAAGGGAAAAACACATTACTTACAAAGCAATTTTGCCCTCACTCAAAAGTAAACCAATCTTACTTTGAGGCCGGTCTTTCATGCACGCGTTAGCCGCTTGCTCCGCTTACGATTTACCTGAGTGACCAATTGAAAAACGTGTTTTAAACATTTTTATTGGCTGCTGATAGAAATCGTATACAAAGCATGCGACGAGCGCGTACATGGAAAGACTGCTTGACAAGTGGGAGAACTTTCTACAAACTTAGCAAATCTAGCCAAACAGGCTTAAGCAAGATTGAGTCAAGCAGTCTAGATTACAAGAAGCAAGGTTGAAATAGCCTTGACCAGACAAAAAAGAAAAACATAATGTACTTCTGAAAAAATATATATACAGGGGTTGGACAAAAAATCTAAAAACACGTCATACAGGACACGTAAGTGTGGCCCGCCACTGTACACCACGTGTTGCGGTTGCCGATCGTGTTTTGTTTTCAATGTGTCATGTGGACCTTCCTCTTCCGTCAGCAGTACCCAGTTCACCTGTGAGTGTCGTGGTGTGCAAGTGGTGCGG
>JAGDQP010035688.1:660-12522 GCA_022664845.1 Lepisma saccharinum
GCTTTGCTACCAACTATACATAAAGAAATGAACTTTATAGACGAGTGTCATTTTTGTTAAATGTCAAGTGTGGTTTCTATGAGTCTTTTTTGTCTTGGATAGCCCTTTCTGAAACAAACGATTTAATTATTATTTATATAAAGTAACGGTAAAGCTCTCTCCTGTGCGATGTGCAGCCATGACGTTATATTTTTAATAAACAGAATGTATTGTTCTTTGTTATGATTATACTTATAATATTGTTGGAGTCCTGGTCTAATTTCTACGAAGGATACATTTACTCTTCTTGGCATCAGTAATTTTTCCTCATGTAACAAAAAACAATTTTTGAAAGAAGGATTTACAAGCAAAATTATGTGTACACACAATCCTGTAAACCTAAATGCTCCCACATTTAACCCTGCTTTTTTTTACTTAAGTCTACAGCAAATGAGGGTTCTCTGTCCTAGGCCTCTAAAAAAAAAAAAAAAAAAAAAAAAAAAAAAAAATTTGTATCTAAAGTGTCTGGCTGGAGAGAGGGCCGGGAAAGGATTCGGTAAGGTGTCATCCCGACATTTGCCTGGTTTGACAGCACAAAGAACTCAATCAGGATGGTCAGCCACTGGCATCTAGCCCACGATCTCCCGAATGCTGCGTCAACGTTCTGCCATTAAGCTAAGTCGGCTCGGTCAGCATATCTTAAAAGAATATCATTTTCTTGGAGACATGTTAATTTCATGATACGGCATTACTAAAAGTTTCCTATATGTCCTTGGCTGAAAAATAAACAATTAATTCAGGAAAACGGGCACAAATTTGCAGGGAACGTACTGTAGGAAATGTGATCTTGATCTTTGCATATGCGAATGCTTGAAATGTATCATATCAAGGGCTAATATTGGGAATGTTTTGGCAAATATTCGGTTAATAGAATATAGCATGAAACATTTGATCAGATAGACTTACCATATAACCTCATATATAGATCAGTTGTAGATCATTGGCGTAGCATTCGGGAGGTCGTGTGTTCGATATCCCAGCGGCCGACCATCCTAATTGGGGTTTTAAAGTTTTTTTTTTCTCCGTCACACCAAGCAAATGCCGGGATTGCATTTTGTTTCGATCTTATTCCAGTCGGATTCATTCTTTCGTTTAGATCGCTTCATTCCCACTCAGTTTTATTACGGTGTTAATCCATCAGAAACATTCGTCGCTATTCCGATTTCGGATTGAACATTGGCCTCGGGCCAATATGTTCCCAAATCCTTTCTCCTCCCCTATCCCGACCTGAGCCTTAGATGCCTAAAAGCCATAAATGAAAAGTAATGCCCCTTCCTAAAATAATAACGTTTTCAGTTGTTATGCATGGGAAGTTTGCTTTTCAAAATAAAGCTTGTATTTAATGGTTCACTCATCAGTTGTGTGTAGCGCCTTCTCGCTCTCTTTCTCTGATACTCACAGCTATGACACGCGAGCTACGCAACTCAATCTGCTTGTACTGGTTTTAAAGAAACAATAACTTCCTCCTTTTAAAAATTGAAACAAAACGAAAAAAACAACCTTTTTTCTTGATGACGTAATCGACCAATGAAAATGGATTTACTGGTGGTCATGTTTGTTTCTTCCGTCAACTTGGGGGTTGTGGGCGGGTGTGTTTGAAGATGTATATGCTTAGGGAATAAATCATTCTTTGTGGCATGTAAATAGGACAGCTTCGATGCGAGTAATGACCGTTCGAACTGACTCTCACGAAATTAAGCTAATTCCTTCAGATATTTTGATACCACTGATTTCAGATTAAAGATTCGTTGCTCATCCAGATCACGAGTACATATAACTAAATTTTGTAGTGTTTGTCAGTACCAACTCGCTGCGTTACGGCACAGAATAATTTGGGTGCAATCAAGGTATTCCGTAGTGAGATATGGCAGGAGAAAATATAATGTTTCATTTTTCCAAAAAAAAAAAAATCAATTTCCTTGATTTTTAAGCTAAAATAAAGCTGCTAGCTACTAGTTAATTATGGCCTCATTGGAAAGAATTTTGGGGTGTTTTCTTTTGCAGAAATTAAATTATTTCATCCTTATAAAATGATAACCAATAAAAAACAATGGAAATAATCACTGCATAAAATGGTTTTGTTAATACAAGAATTTTCGGTGTGCTACAGTGACCACCTTTTGTGAAAATCAACAACAAATGTGTCGATTTCGGGGATTCTGAAGTTTCTCATTGTGCTAGTATGACAACCTCCATTGTGTTGAACCTCCGAGATCAACACCACTATATAATGCCTTTTTGAAGGGATTTTGCCGTCATTCTAAACAAAAAGTCATTTTATAAATTGCTTTTATTTGTGTTTCTAGCATAGTCCCGAAACCATTTTTAATTACTATTTCTACAGCCTCTAAGTTCACGATACATTCCCGGCATATTATTTTGCACGGTCGTTTTTAAATGATAATTTCACTCAACTAAGGGCTACCGCACACCGACGAAAAGACAGTCCTACGACTGTTGTACGACTGTAGTGCACGATGTAAGACACTTCAACGACAAAACTGTTTTGTCGTGATACCTGCGCACACTGGGGACAAATCTGTCGGCGGGTTTGCACTCTTGTTGATCGGCGAAAAAAGAAACTGAAACGAAAACGTAGACAATACTGGGTGCATCCTCTTTATAGTTCTAGGTTATTGAAAGGAAGGTTTCACACTTTGTACGAAGATCTACGCGAGCATCAAACGATTTTACGTAAAATATATACCCACTTGAAATAGCGATTCGAAATTCTCGTTCATTCATCCGCCATTTTCATTCAAAATATATATGTACTCTACGAAATGGGAAGTGTACTTATTTCAGGAATAAGCAAAGGATGTCCTACCTTGACTCGGAGGACACTCCTGAAGCGCATGCAGAATTGGTATTGGAAGATTCGAAATGCGTTGGTCGAAGATTGTAGGATGTTGAAACATTGGAAATATCACTTACGAAACATTGGAGACTTTGATAATTGAGAGTAACTGGTTCTGTAATTTTGCAGCATTTAATGCAACCTTACATAGTGATTTCAAAAATGAAGGTGCAAGGTATATTATTAAGCAGGAAAATGTTGTCTGGGAAACATATTTCTCTTACATCGCAGTCAAGGCAGAATCCAGCAACAAAGCTACGATTCTACTCAGAGTAGTCAAAATGCAATGAATCAAAGAGTAAGGGAAGAAAAGGTATCCAGGACATAATTCATTGCTATCCTGGATAAATTTTATAGGTATCCTGGAAATATTTAACAGGTAATTCGGACATATTTCTTTGGTATCCAGGACATATTTAATAGGCATCCTGGACATATTTCATAGGTATCCAGGACATATTTCATAGGTTTCCTGGACATATTTCATAGGTATCTTCGACATAATCAACAGATCTGCTTGAAAATTTCACAGGTTTTCTTGACATATTTCGCAGGTTTCCTTGACATATTTCACAAGTCTCATTGACATATTTCACAGGTCTCCTTGATATATTTCACAGGACTCGTTGATATATTTCATAGGTATTCAGGACATATTTCACAGGTATCCAGGACATATATCATAGGTATCAGGATATATTTCATAGGTATCCAGGACATATTTCATAGGTGTCCAGGACATATTTCATAGGTATACTGCACATAATTCATAGCTATCCTGGTCATATTTGAAAGATATCCTGTATATATTTTATTGGTATAAAGGACATATTTTATTAGTATCCAGCACATATTTCATATGTATTAAGGATATATTTCATAGGTCTCCTGGACATATCTCATATGTATTCAGGACATATTTCATAGGTATGCAGGACATATTTCATTATTATCCTGGACATATTTTCTAGGTATCCTGGACATATTTCATAGGTATCCAGGACATATTTCATTAGTATCTAAGAATTTTTTCGTAGGTATCCAGGACATATTTCATTGGTATCCAGGACATATTTCTTTGCTATACATTACATATCTCATTTTTACCCAGGACATATTTCATACGTATCTAGGAGATTTTCCTTAGGTATCTAGGACATATTTCATTACTATCCAGAACATATTTCACTGGTTTCCTTGACATATTTCATAGGTATCCTGGATATATTTCATATGTATTTAGGACATATTTCATTGGTATCCAAGACATATTTCAAAGGTATCCATAACATAAATCATAGGTGACTTGGACATATTTCATAGGTAACTAGGATATATTTCAATGGTATGCAGGATATATTTCGTAGGTTTCCTGGACATTTTTTATGTATCTGGGACATAATTCATAGGTATCTAGGATATAGTTCATAGGTATCCAGGACATATTTCAAAGGTATCTAGAACATATTTGATTGGTAGGCAGGACATATGTCATAGGTATCCTGAACATATTTTCTAGGTATGCTGAACATATTTTATTGGTATCCAGGACATATTTCACTGTTATCCAGAACATATTTCATAGGTCTAATGGACATATTTCGTAGGTACCCTGGATATATTTCATAGATATCCAGAACATATTTCACTGGTATCCAGGATATATTTCACTGGTATCCAGGCCATATTTAATGGGTCTCCAGGACATATTTCATTGGTATCCTGGACATATTTCATAGGCATATAGGACATAATTCATTGGTATCCAGGATATATTTCAAAGGTCTCTAGGACATATGTCATAGGTTTCGTGGACATATTTTGTAGGTATCCAAGACATATTTATTCGGTTTCCAGGATATCTCTCATAGGTATCCAGGATATATTTCATAGGTATCCAGGACGTAATTCATAGTAATCCTGGACATATTCCATAGGTATCCAGAACATATTTCATTGATATCGGGCACATATTTAATATGTATTCAGGACATATTTCATAGGTATCCTGTAAATATTTCATTGGTATCCTGGATATATTTCGTAGGTGTCCAGGGTATATTTCATAGGTATCCTGGACATATTTCATAGGTATCCAGAACAAATTTTATTGGTATAAAGCACATATTTCATATGTAGCACATATTTCATAGGTGTCCTGGACATATTTCATATGTATCCAGGACATATTTAATTGGTATCCAGAACATATTTCATATGTATCCAGGACATATTAAATATTTCCCCTGGACAAATTTCATATGTATCAAGCACTTATTTCATATGTATTTAAGATATAATTCAATGGTATCTTGGACTTATTTCGTAGGTATCCGGGATATATTTCATTGGTATCCAGGGTATTTTTATTGGTGTCTAAGAAATATTTCCTAGGAATCCTGGATATATTTCATTGCTATCCAGGACATATTTCATTGCTATCAATTACATATCTCGTTTTTACCCAGGACATATTTCATTCCTATCTGGGAAATATATCTTAGGTATCTAGGACATATTTAATAGTTCTCCAGGACAAATTTCATTGGTATCCTGGACATATTTGGTTGGTATCCAGGACATATTTCATTGGTATCATGGATATATAATTCTTTGGAATACATGTCATATTTCATTGTTATCCAGGATATATTTCGTCGGTATCCTGGATATTTTTCATAGGTATTCAGGACATATTTCATTGGTATCCTAGACATATGTCATAGGTATTTTTGACATATTTCATTGGTATCTAGGATATATTTAATAGGTTACTAGGACATATTTCATACATATCTAGTACATATTTCATTGGTATCTAGATCATATTGCATAGGTCTCCAGGACATTTCATAGGTATTTTAGACATATTTCATAGGTGTCGAGGACATATTTCGTAGGTATTCAATACATTTCATTTCTATCCAGGACATACCTCATTGGTATGCAGGACATATTTCATAGAACTCCCGAACATATTTCATCGGTATAATGGATATATTTCATAGATATCCAGAGCATATTTCATTGATATCTAAGAAATATTTTATAGGTATCCTTGATAAATTTCATTAGTATCCAGGACGTAATCCATTGCTATCAATTCCATATCTCATCTTTACCCAGCACATATCTTATACGTATTTACTAGATATTTCTTAGGTATCTAGGACATATTTCATTGGTATCCAGGACATATTTCAAAAGTATCCATAACATAAATCATAGGTGACTTGGACATATTTCATAGGTAACTAGGACAAATTTCAATGGTATGCAGCACATATTTCGTAGGTCTCCTGGACAATTTTCATATGTATCTTTGACTTAATTCATAGGTATCAAGGATATATATAATAGGTATCCAGAACATATTTCAAAGGTATCTAGAACATATTTCATTGGTACCCAGGACATATGTCATAGGTATCCTGAACATATTTCGTAGGTATGCTGGACATATTTTATTGGTATCCAGTACATATTTCATTGGTGTCCAGCACATATCTCATATGTAACCTGGATATATTTCATAGGTATCCAGGATAAAATTGATTAATATCCTATACTTATTTCATAGGTATCCTGGATATATTGACATATTTCATAGGCCTCTTTGATATATTTCATAGGTCTCGTTGATATACTTCATAGGTATTCAGGACATATTTCATAGGTATCCAGCATATATTTTATCGATATATGGGACATATTTCTTTCTCATCCGTGACAAATTTCAAAGGTATCTTGGACTTATTTCATAGTTCTCCTGCGCAGATTTCATTGGTATCCACTACATATTACATTGGTATCTTGGACATATTTCATTTGTATCCAGGATATATTTCATTGGTATCTTGGACATATTTCATAGTTATACTGGCCATATTTCCTTCGTATCTGTGACATATTTTATAGGTATCTAATACATATAGATACCAGGTACCAGGGATATATTTCATACCTATCTAGGATATATTTCGTAGGTATCTAGGACATAATTCATTGGTATCCAGGACTTATTTCATATGTTTCCTTGACATATTTCATATGTATCCTTGACATATTTCATAGGCACCTAGGACATATTTCATAGGTATCCATGATATATTTCATAGGTCTCCTGGTTATATTTCATAGGCATCTATGTCATATTTCATAGGTATCCAGGACATATTTCATAGGTATCCAGAACATATGTGATAGGTATCCTGGACGTACTTCATCATATGATGGACAAATTTATATGGAATCCAGGACATATTTCATAGGTATCCTGGATATATTTAACAGGTATCCATAAGATATTTCATATTTATCCTGGACATATTTCGTAGGTATCCTGGATATATTTAACAGGTATCCATAAGATATTTCATATTTATCCTGGATATATTTCATTGGTATCCTGGATATATTTCATAGGTATCCTGGACCTATTTCATTGGTATTGAGGACATATTTCACTGGTATCCAGAAGATATTTAATAGGTCTCCAGGACATATTTCATTGGTATCCTGGACATATTTCGTTATTATCCTTGACATTTCATTGGTACCCTGGATATATTTCGTTGGTATCTAGGACATAATTCATTGGTAACCTGGATATATAGTTTTTTGGTGCACAGGGCATATTTGATAGGTATCCAGAACATATTTCGTTGGTATCCATGACATATTTCGTTGGTATACAGGATATAATCATAGGTCTTCAGGACATTTCATTGGTATTCTGGACATACTTCATTGGTGTTCTGGACATACTTCATTTTTATCCAGGACATATTTCTTTGGTATCCTAGACATATTTCATAGGTATACTGGACATAATTCATTGGTATGTACGACATATTTCTTAATTTTTTTCGACATATTTCACAGGTCTCATTGACATATTTATTATGTCTCCATGATATATTTCACAGGTCTTTTTCATATTCTTCATAGGTATTCAGGACCTATTTCATAAGTATTCAGGACATATTTCATAGATATCCAGGACATCATTCATTGCTACCCTGGACAAATTTCAAGGGTATTCTGGACATATTTCGTAGTTCTCCTGCTCACATTTCATTGGTATCCAGGACATATTTCATTAGTACCATGTACATATTTCATTGGTATCCAGCGCATATTTCATTAGTATCATGGACATATTTCATTGGTATCCAGGACATATTTCATTGGTATCCTGAAATTATTCCATAGTTATACTGGACATATTTCATTGGTACCCAAGATATATTTCATACGTATCTAGTAGATACTTATTAGGTTTGTAGCACATATTTCGTTGGTAACAATGGCATATTTAATAAGTAACTTTGACATATTTCACAGGTATCCTGGACATATTTCATAGGTACCCTGGACATATTTCCCTGGTATCTAGGACTTATTTATTTTGTGTCGACGTCATATTTCATAGGTCTACTGGACATATTAAATTTATATCCAGGACATATTTCACACGTATCCTTGACATATTTCATAGGTATCTTAGACATAACTCACAGGTCGCTTGACATATTTCAGAGGTCTTCTTGACAAATTTCGCAGGTTTCCTTGACATATTTCACAGGTCTCATTGACATATTTCACATGTCTCCTATATATATTTCATAGGTATTCAGGACATTTTTCACAGGTATCCAGGGCATATATCATAGGTATCCAGGAATTATTTCATAGGTATCCAGGACATATTTTATAGATATCCACGACATATTACATTGCTACACCTCTAAGACATTTCATTGGTATTTTGGACATACATCTTTGTTATAATTGACATACTTCATTGGTATCCAGGACATATTTCATTGATATCCAGGTCAATTTTTATAGCTCTCCAGGACATTTCATTGTTATTTTGGACATACACCTTTGGCATAATGGACATACTTCATTGGTATCCAGGACATATTTCATTCGTATCCTGGACATAATTCATAGGTATACTGGGCATATTTCATTGGTATCTACGACATGTTTCATAGGAATCCTCGACATATTTCACAGGTCCCATTGACATATTTCATAGGTCTCCTTGATATATTTCACAGGTCTCCTTGATATACTTCATAGGTATTCAGGACATATATCATAGGTATCCAGGACTTATTTCATAGGTATCCAGGACATATTTCATAGATATCCACGACATATTACATTGCTATCCTGAACAAATTTCAAAGGTTTTCTGGACATATTTCATAATTCTCCTGCACACATTTTATTGGTATCCAGGATATATTTAATTGGTATCTTGAACATATTTCATTGGTATCCAGGACATATTTCATTGGTATCCTGGACATAGGTCATAGCTATACTATACATATTTCTTTAATACCTAGGACATATTTCATAGGTATTTAGGACATATCTCATTGGTAGTCAGGATATATTTCATAGATTTCCTTGACATATTTCATAGGTATCCTTGATATATTTCGTAGGATCCTAGGCCATATTTCATTTGTATCGAAGATATATATCATAATCACCTAGGATATATTTCATACGTCTCCTGGATATATTCTATTGCTATCTAGGACATATTTCATAGGTGGCCAGGACATAAATCATAGGAGGCTTCGGCATATTTCGTAGGTAACTAGGACATTTTTCATTGGTATCCAGGACATATTTAATTGGTAACTACGACATATTTCATAGGTATACTTGACATATTTCAAAGTTCTCCTGCACACATTTCATTGGTATCCACTGAATATTACATTTGTATCTTGGACATATTTCATTGGTATCCTGGATATATTTCATTGGTATCTTGGGCATATTTCATAGTTATACTGGACATATTTCCTTGGTACCTGGGACATATTTTATAGGTATCTAGTACATATTTCTTTGTTAGCCTGTATATATTTCATACGTATCTAAGATATATTTCTTAGGTATCTATAACATATTTCATTGGTATTTAGAACATATTTCATACGTTTCCTTGACATATTTCATAGGTGTCCTTGACATATTTCATAGGTCTCATGGTTATATTTCATAGGCATCTAGGTCATATTTCATAGGTATCCAGGATATATTTCATAGGTATCCAGAACGTATTTCATGGGTATCCTGGACATATTTTATTGGTATCCTGGACATATTTCATAGGACTCCTGGACATCTTTCTTAGGTATCCTGGATATATTTCACAGGTATACAGAACATATTTCATAGGTATAAGGGACATATTTCATAGATATCCAGGACATAATTCATTGCTATCCTGGACAAATATAAAGGGTATCCTGGACATATTTCATAGTTCTCCCGCACAAATTTCATTGGTATCCAGGACATATTTCATTAGCATCAT
This sequence comes from Lepisma saccharinum, assembly GCA_022664845.1. NCBI lineage: Eukaryota > Metazoa > Arthropoda > Insecta > Zygentoma > Lepismatidae > Lepisma > Lepisma saccharinum. Next base: position 10,911 of record JAGDQP010035688.1, read on the forward strand.
GGACATATTTCTTTGGTATCCAGGACATATCTAATTGGTACTCGGAAAATATTTCAGTTATACTGGACATATTTCATTGGTATCTAGGACATAATTCATTTGTATCCACGTCATATTTCATAGGTCCCCTGGACATATTCTATTGGTATCCAGGACGTATTTCACAGGTATCCTTTACATGTTTCGTAGGTATCCTGGACATATTTCTTTGGTATCCAGGACATTTCAAATGTATCCAGAACTTATTTCATTGCTTTTCTGGACAAATTTTATAGGTATGCTGGACATATTCATTAGGTATTTCGGACATATTTCAATTGTATCCAGGAAATATTTTATTGGTATCCTGGACATATTTCATATGTATCCAGGACATATTTCATAGGTTTCAAGGACATATTTCACAGGTCACAGGTCTGCTTGACACAGGTCTGCTTGACATATTTGAGAGTTCTGCTTGACAAATTTTACAGGTTTCCTTGACATATTTCACAGGGTTCATTGACATATTTCACAGCTCTCCTTGACATATTTCATAGGTATCCAGGATATTTTTCATAGATCTCCTGGGCATATTTCGTAGGTATCCTGGAAATATTTCACAGGTATCCAGAACATATTTCATAGGTATCCTGGACATATTTCTTTGGTATCCAGGACATAATTCGTAAGTCTCCTGGATGTTTTTCATATTTATATATATTACATAATTCATAAGTAACTAGGATATATTTCATAGGTATCCAGGACATATTTATTAGGTATCCAGAACATATTTCATTGATATCTAGGACATATGACTTAGGTATCCTGAACATATTTCCTAGATATGCAGGACATATTTCATTGGTATTCCGGACATATTTGATAGGTCTCCTGGACATATTTCGTAGTTATCCTGGCTGAATTTTATAGGTATCCAGGACATATTTCATAGGCATCCTGGATATATTTCATTAGTATCCTGGACATATTTCATATGTAATGTGGATATATCTCATATTATGCAGGACATATATAATAGGTCTCCAGGACATATTTCATTGGTAGCCTGGACATATTTTGTCCGTATCTAGGACATTTTTTATTGTTAACCTGGATATATAGTTCTTTGGTGCACAGAATATATTTTATAGTTACCCAGGACATATTTCCTTGGTATGCAGGACAAATTTCGTTGGTATACAAGACATATCTCATAGGTCACCAGGACATTGCATTGGTATTCTGGACATACATCATTGGTATCCTGGATATACTTCGTTGGTATCCAGGACATATTTCATTGGTATACTGGATATATATTTCATAGGTATACTGGACATATTTCATTGGTGTATACGACATATTTCATAGTTATACTCGACATATTTCACAGGTCTCACTGACATATTTCATAGGTCCCCTTGATATATTTCACAGGTCTCCTTGATATACTTCATAGGTATTCAGGACATATTTCATAGGTATCCAGGACATATTTCATAGATATCCAGGACATAATTCATTGCAATCCTGGGCAAATTTCAGGAGTATCCTATGTACATTTCATAGTTCTCCTGCACACATTTCATTTGTATCCAGGACATATTTCATTGGTATCCTGAATATA
>JAGDQP010035689.1:0-19451 GCA_022664845.1 Lepisma saccharinum
GATTTCGCGGCGCCCACTTTGAAAACCAGTGCTTTAAAGTAACTTTTTAAGGGATAAGACTTCGCCATTTTGTTGAAGCATTTGGCAATCCTTCACCAGAAAGAAAAACTATTGATTGAGTGAATTTTCATTAACATCCTAAAGAAGCTGGTAGGCTTCTAAGGACGGGAGATAAAATTTTTGGCAAAGTTTGCTTCAAACCAGCCCATTCAATGGACCTGGCACGAATTGAATAACCGACAAAGCCATCACTCGAGATTCCTCACATGATTGAAAATAAGAAAAAAAAATATAGACCACCGAGGGTGCACATATGCTTCCTTTCGGCGCTATATGGTGCTGAAAGCGTGGAAAAGTGAAATTTAGAGCTTGAATACTATTAACAGTAGAACGAAGACGGAATGGTACCCTCCAACGCTTCAAACCTACTCTATCAAAAATTGCCTATTCCAAAACTGTTCGCAAGGGATTCCCAGAAATTCTCTTAAATAAAGGTGGGTCGAAATAAGCATGAATGCGACTACTTTCAAGCAAGTAACAATAATTCGTTTGAGGCAAGTCAATATCTCACATTTCCTTTACGGAAGGATATTTTAAAGAAAAGAATGTGAGGTTAAATAACAAACAATTAATTTACAAATATTTCGATGAACGTTTGTTATCACTGAAAGAGAAGGTAATTGCTCCGTTAGATGGCAGTGATTACGTTTATCATGTGTAATCATACGTACAGTCTTTTTTTCGTGTTTATTTCAATCCACTTTTATTTCACAGAATGTCTGGGAATCCCCTATTTCCTTTGAGGAATTCCTTGCGCTCCCATTGCACAATTTTGGAATGTGCAATTTTTGACAGAACAGGTTTGAGGTCTCTATCCGAAAGAAATGCAACAGAAAACTACCATCGTTTAATCTTGCCAAGGGACCTTGCTGTCAAAACCCTGCCAACGGGAACGGTAATTACAAGACATTCAGCCGTTCACATGAAACATATAAACCCAACCTCTATGGTTCCGGTCGCAGAGTTTGGATCGGTATTGCGGATGCACGTAGGTCCCTGGTTTCCCTGTCTCAGGATGGTTTCCTGATTAAGGCCCTGCCGGCTACCTTCCCCATTTCGTTCTCAAGGAAGCATGCTGGTCAAAGTGCGTTATGTCTTAAGCTAATAACTACTTTAGGCTATAGCTGTCTGTCTGGCCGATAAGTTATAGGATAAAAAGAAGCTGGTAAGATTAGGGCTCTTCGGCATTTACACTTGTACAAAACAGCCGGGAGTAATCATGCCGTTTAGCACACACAATAGTACAATGGTGTGGATTCAAAGGCATAGTATATTCTGAGTGAATACCACGGTACTTAAAATTGAATAGTAAATGTATCAAGGATAAGATCAATGTCGATTCCAACGATTCAGCAAGGATTTCTGTTTTTTTTTTTTTTTTTTTTTTTTTTTTTTTTTGTGGGTCCAGATATTCTGAGTAGAGTTTTTTCAGGGTTTTCATCGATTTGTACCAGTAAAAATATTAAAGTTGGCAGTGTGTAAATTTGGAATTCCGAAGAAACATGTTCAACTTGTGAGGATGTGTCTCAGCGAACCCATAAGTAGAGTACGGGAAGGTAATAATATGTCAGATAGTTTCAAGATTCGCAACGGATTGAAACTACTGTTTAACTTTGCGTTAGAATATGCGCTTTTAAAAATGAGAGGGGCAAAAAAGGACTAACGTTGAAAGCTTAAATCAACTGTTCGTGTACGCGGATGATGTAGATCTAATAGGGGTAGATATAGAGGCACTATAAAGTAACACCGATGTCTTAGTAGAAGCGTGCGGTGAGACAGGTCTACAGGTAAACATAGAGAAAACAAAATATACGATAACAAGCTGAAACTCAGGAAATAATGCAAATAGGTACACAACAATTAAGAATGTGAACACAGAGAAAGTAAACAAATTTAAATACTTCGGAGCATATGTAACAAGCAAAAACGAGGTAACGGAAAAAGTAAAGAGTCGTTTAATATCGGACAACGTACGTTTGTATTCAGTCCAGAAAAACCTAACGTCGCGATTAACATTAAGGAAATTGAAAATATACAGAACGGTTATTCTGCCGGTGATACTTAACGATTGCGGAAGTTGGAGTACGACCCTAGCAGATTAATATTAATTACGAGTGTTTGAAAATAAGGTCTTGAGAAATATATACGGCCCAAACGGGAGAAGACGACAGGAGAATAAAGAACTTCATAGACTGTACGACTCACCCGATGTTGTAAGAATAATGAAATCGCGACGACTACGGTAGGCCATGTAGCTCGGATGGGAGAAAAACAAAGAATATATTCCATCTTGGTTGGAAAGCCGAAGGGAAAGAGACCATTAGGAAGACCGAGACGACGTTGAGAGGACAATATTAGGAAGAGGATCTTCAAGAGGTAGGTGTTTCTGATGAAAACTGGGTTGGTCTTACCCACGATAGAACCCAATGGCTATCTATCGTCTGTTACTGAGGCGATGAACTTCCGAGTTCCGTAAACCAAAGAGTAGGTAGGTAAGGGATCTAGTAGGATGCCAGGTCGAATATTTCGATGTAAGAAAGTGCAGGTTTTACATTGTCTACTACTATCGCACACGTATATGACGTTTTAAATTACTAATGTAATAGCGAAAGTCTAATATCATGCATTATTCAACAGATCTGTATGTAATTCTGCCTATGGTTATCAAAACGTGTAAATACTTAATTGGAGGTAAACTTTACTACTTTATAAATAGGTCTTTTGTGTCACGTGTTTTCCCGAACAGGCTAAAATCTAACACAAACACAAGTAATGGTGGAGTGTGCTAAGTGGTTTCTATGCCCCACAGTCTCTACATTACGTTTCACATCTCTATTCCTTAACTTCTACAGTTTTTGTTTCTGCAACTTTCTAACCAAAATTCCCTGACCTCCAATGGCTTGCTTTATGTCGGAATCAACTCAACTCTCAATTTTAAGTTTTGAAAAACATTAAATAGCCACAGCCAGGTCGTTGGTATTACCTCCTGAAAAGATAACGTTTTACTGGGAGTACGCTTGACATGGATTTCGGAGGTAAAAAGGTTTGACATGGTCAAATAGGTTTTAACGAAGTTCTTTATTATACATTTGATCATCTGCGACATTATGATTTTACATCGTAGGCATAAATAAACGGTGGTATTAGGTCTATGATATCAAGAGTGTTTGAAAATAAGTTCTTGAGGAATATATACGGCGCGCGATGACCGGAGAATGAGGATATTGCATAAAAAGAAATTAACAAACAGTATGATTCACCCAATACTATAAGAATAATGCAATCACGACGGCTAAAATGGACAGGCGATGTAGCTCTGATGGAGGGGAAGCCGAAGATTATATTCTATTGTAGTTCAAATTCAAATTCTTTATTGTTCGTAACACTATAAATGCATGAATATGGTCAATTGACTCTATAGTCTATAGTTAGTAAGCGAAAGCGCAAGAGGCCGTTGAGAACGACAAGACGTCGGGGGGATGACAATATAAGAAGCGATCTGCGAAAGAGAAATGTTCATGATCATAACTGTCTTTATGTTGCCCAGGATAGAATCCAATGGCAATCGATTGTTACTGCGCCCATAAACTTATAAGTTCCATATCCCATAGTGTTAGTTACATGCTTTAGGCAGCCACAGTGCCATTCTTTTGTTAATCCTACTCAGGTATGGTCTATCAAATCCTAAAAAGAAACACTGATGCTACGTTAGACCTGGATCAAAAGAAACAACCAATGCAGGAAAAAGTGCCTAGCTATTAATATTTCACGTGGTTTGCTACAGAGTATGTTTATGTAGGGAAATATGTACAAAATGCCAACTTCTACATAAACAGATGTTTCGTCCAGGTCCCATTATAATAATCATGCTGATTTATTAGAAGCTACACCCTATTTTCCTTGGTCTGCGATGCCTAAAAAACTTAAATTCGAATTCTTCAATTCCTGTTTCTTTTTAGCATTTCAATTTTCTCGTCCTTACTCTGTAGAAATTTTAACTGCAAAGAACAAACGCTAGTGGATTGAATTCAGTTAATTTCAAATACTTCAATAAGGAACGACTCATACATATAAATAGATTTTAATTAGTTATGTTTGATGTAGACATTAGCATGTATACATCAAACAAGGTTCCCAGTCCTTCTATATTTAATCATCAATATTTTGTTTTTTTTTAAAAAAAAAGATTACACCTTGGCAAGTAATGTATCCCACCATACATCCTTTTCTTGTACGCCAGTCTCCACAGTAGCGAACCATGTTTATCCGTGTCAATATCATGTCAGTAACTTTCAAACGAGTATAATGATAAAGCTGTTCTTTGTCTTTTCAATAGACCGTTACAAAAATGCACTTAACGAGCTCACATCATTCTTCATTGTACCAACAATGTTCATGGGCTAATAAAAGAAAATGTTCCAGTACTTAATCCAATCTACATCGCCACATTTCAATCCTGTGACTTGAGTCAGGATTGTCGACCCAGCGTTACTATCAGGCGGAGGGTACATTCAAGCTATCGCTTAACCAAACAGCTCACTAATCAACTACAGCTAAAATCATAATGCAATATCAAAATATAAACTTTGTGATGAACTAAACACTATTTGTACTCATTCAATCACCGTTGCACGAAACTGCCTTCTGGCAAGACTGCATATGTGTTCTGAGATTCCACTTTTGTGCAAAGGTTCTCTTACATATATCACACACAAGATTCCGAATTCCTGCATGAAGTTTCAAATGAGTACGAAGGTTGTACTGACGAGCGAACTTTCGACCACATTGATCACAAACAAACGGCTGTTCACCTGTGTGGGTCGACATGTGAAGTTGCAAATGTCCAGCACTGGATAACTTTGCTCCACAAATTTCACACTGCGTTGAAACACGATGGTTTCTCATATGATTAGTAAAACGGATTTTTTTCACTACTTTGCCGCACGTCTCACAAGTAATACGAGTTTCATCATGGGTTTTCATATGTATTGTCAAGCTGTCCTTTGTTTTAAACTTCTTATTACAAACAGAACAAGAATGGACTTTTTCTAAAGTGTGACTCTGTAAATGTTGGCGTAAATTAAACTTTATAAATTCTTTACCGCACTTTGGACAAGTTGTCATGTTTTCACTTCTTTTGTGAATAGCTTGAATGTGACAACGAAGCGCCTTCACTGACTTAAACCGTTTGTCACAAATCTCACAGGGTACATCCTTCCTACCCGAATTCTCATGGACATCCCTTACATGTCGTCTAAGCATATAAGGCTGTTCGAAACTTCTGTCACATTTCTCACATTTAAATCCCTTATAACACGCATGCGCCATTTTCATATGCAGAACCAAATATCCTGATCCGTTCGGAAATTCTTCTCCACACAAAGAACAAATAGTGTGTTTGCCAGTATCTTTTCCAGTTGCAGATCTGAAAGGTAGTAGGATGCAAATTAACTGCAAATAAACATAATTTCACAAGTTGGATTTTGATAACAGTTGCAATAGTTACAAGAAAACATACTGATATATTACGACTGAATATTACAATTACGCCGTTTATTTTCAAGCACGATAGGCCTGTGTCATGAAGAGTAGTATAACATATGATTGGCTACCAAGAGGAAATTTCATAGACCTCTGCGAAATTCATGTGTCCCTTCAACTACGCCTGATGACAGAGACATATCGTGCTGAGGAATTAATTTTGTTGATTATAATAGTCAATGTAACTGTGTGCGAGGGAATTAGATGTATATCAAATGGTAAAAAAAATGAATTTTCACGGACGTGCAAGGAATCACAAGTACGTCATCTTGAAAATATTAGCAAGTTTCATTTTATAGATCTTATCCTACATCGATGTCTTGTGACTTACGCTATTTTGTATAATTGATTTATTGGCTGTTTTTAATGTATTAAATCGGTTTTCCATGCTTTTCCAAGATAACGAGCTTGGTCAGACTTTTCACAAGTGTGTTCCAGTGGCGGCTCGTGGTCTAGACCTTGGGTAGTGCACAAAATGTTACTACATCTTTCGCATTATATTATTATTATTGAATAACAATAACAACACGCTCTAGGCAACACAACAGCAACACCAGGCTGCAAGGACTTACAGGGAATAAAATAATATACTATTCTTTTCAAAATGGCAGTGGCGACTCATGACGCGACATTTAAGTATACAAAACTGAAGCAACATTTTATGTTTTAAACGAAACAAAATAGGATGTGCAGAATTTCTCTTTCTTGAACCCTAAGCGATTCAAGACAACTTTGGCATTCTCTATTGGAAAAATTTTTGTAGTTTGTAATATTCTGAAACTAACAAAGAATGTCTGTGATCGCGTTCAGATTGGATAAGGCTACCTTAATGGAAACTAATAACATGAAATAACTGGTTGAATATTAATCTACTTTGTAAAATAGCGAGAAATAAATCATATCCAGCTTCCGTAATCCTGTGGTTATGCTCACGGACTTAAGATCGGCACTGGATAGGCAGACAGGTTCGATTATTTCTGTCATCGTAATCATTGACATTTTCTATGGTTTGTTCACTAGGCGAATATGGGCACAACACGTAGATTGATACCTTCTTCCCTCTCATTGAGTGCTCGCTAAAAGACATCATTCCAGAGACATATGACATATTTATGCCATAGATAACTGTCTGGTCCATAAATGTAAGTTTAGAAAAGAGAGGAACGTTGAGAATTTTGGGGAAAAAATCTTAGAATTATCGAAAAAAAAATAAAGAATGAAAGCGGAATTTTAATAGTATGTTTCATCTATTGAGGAATATCTTCTGACGAGGAAAGGTACAAATCAATTAAACTCATTCTAATAATCATGTCAGAAGTAATTGCAACAGCAATTAAAATTGTTCACGAATTTTACCAGATGAAACATTTTATATGCACGAGCCGTGCATTAATGTGCTCTAACCTATTAAAGCCGTGGTTCAACGTGGGATCGGACTCTGGAGCACGTCGTTCCGAGACATCCATCAGTCAAGCAGGGGAATACTGAAATGACCACTTGAATTAAGACTACGAACAGTCTCTAACAAATTCCTATTTTTCTTGTGACAAACTAAAGCCTTAAAATGCTACGCATGCCGTATAAATAGAAGTTCCCGTGAAACCAGTCCTATTCTTCGTAGTTCGTGTGTGGTGCTATTACATTAAGTTGAATTCATTTATGACCTTTAGCCATTAGGGTGGGGTAGGGTAGGGGAAAGGATGCGAAAAGGGGTCGGCCAGGTCATAAGTTGAAGATACCATCTCGGCATTTGGCTGGTGTGAAAGGAAAATCCCTCAGCCGGGATGGTCGGGTGTTGGATCAAACCAACGACCTCCCGAAAGCGAAGCCAATATTCTATCAACAAATTTACGGCTACTCGGTGAGTGCTATTACATGTTTTGCTTAACTTTTCATCCTTTTCCTGGTTTTAGAAAAAGTGTAAAATTGAAAATTATATAGCCTAGAATTTTCATGCGTTTCTGAGTTTCTTCTACTCAATCAGAATTACGTACTACTTGAACATGCACCGGACTGAGCTGAGAGAATCTTTACTCAGAATAGCTGGCATCGGCAGGCTGATTTAAAGTAACGGGTACGTTTCAGAATACCAAAGCAAAAGAGTCAAGAATTAATATTCTCATTTTCGGATATTATTCCAGAGAAATAATTCTAAGAAGCACATTCGAGCAGATTTATTTTATCCTAGACTTACAACTTGAAATACTCTTTCATTTACGGCTGTCTTTCAATTGACCGCCAGAGAAGAAAATAGTTGCGAGAAATTATTCCTGAAGCAGGTAGTGGAAATTGTCCACATGGAGAGATGCGGGAATTCTACAAGGGCGAAGAGCGCCCGCCTATCTAGTGCAAAGCTCGATACAATGATTGAAAAAAAAAATACTTTCAATGTGCATCTGATTAGAATGTATGTGCCAAATTTCATGATGGTATTTCAATGGCATCCTGTTGGGAAAAAATCTAACAGAAGTATACATAACGTGTATAAATAGCTTAAACCGCGCTATCCATAGTAGCTTTTAACAAAGTTAACTTAATTGATTACAATGTGACATACAGTATCTTCATTTCGGTTCTATTGTAGAACAAACCTAGTAAATACTAGTCCAGCCTGATCTCTGTAGTTGAAACAAAGAAGTAAGGATTATTAGTTTGAAATTATTTAGTTACAGGCTAATAAACCTACCACATTTACTACTTTATTATATGGGGACAGAGTTGTATCGATTTATTTCTTTTGAATTTTGCATTCATTTTATACAATATCAGCAAGAGAACAATATCTTCTAGCACTCTCCGGCCGTTGTACCCAATAAGAAAGAATGCTTGTGATTAAACTTTACTAAAATTAATCACAGGGGCTTTACGTTAGAATGATATTGAAAGGAGTGATCTTTCTCAAGTTGAGTTTTAAATCCGAGCAGATCAGTTGGTTGGATTAGTAATCCGAAGATCCTGGGTACGATCTCAGTGGCCGTCCACCGTGACTGAGGATTTTTTTAGGTTTTCCTCATCCACATCAGTTGGATGCCGGCAAAGTACGGACAAAATAGGCCATGATCGACTATCTTCCACTATCTTCTTCACCCGATCCCGTCTGAGCCTGAGATGCCTAAAGGCCAGAAACAAAATTGAAATTAAAATCAATTGAATTTTAAGTTTGTGGAATAAAACGATCAGTTTTAAAGTCAAAATACTACAATTACGTTTGGAAAATATTTATTTCCCACTTTTATTTTATAATCTATTATACTGAAATAGCCCTATGTGATCAATCTGTCGCAAGACGCAATAAATCACGGTAATGCATGAATGACTAGAGGGGGTTAGGGATATAAACAAGTCTCAGTAACAGTAACTTCCTTGGAAATTGCAGTCAGGTCACTCATCAAATGATAAAGCTAATTGAATCGTGTTTTGAATTTCCTTACACGGCTAACAACAAAAAGATCAGATGACGAAGTGAAGCCAAAATTAGAGATATCCGAAAATGTTGTGCTCGATACAAAGCGAGATGTGGAATTACCGCAGAACACGGCGGATGTGTTCTTCAGTTTTGCTTCAAGGTACAGAATCAGGCAGTAGTTAGCGAATAATGTTGTTGAAAGTTTCAGTGGAAATCGTGGAGAATTAAGCTAACTCAATACAACTACGTTAAATACAAAGTTACTGTCTGTCATCTACTGCTCAGTGTAGGAGTGGTAAGTAAGAATAATTAGAAAGTTTTCAAATCTTAAGCATTAGAATCATTATAAGATGTTCTACAGGCGAAAAATCACTGCCGTTGACGACGACATACTACAGTCGGTTCAGGAGGTGTTCTTTCGCAAGATCTGGTGTGGCTAATTGCAAAGGTGCTTCTCATTATATATATAATAAAGTAGTAATTGTGATACGTTTATTAGCCTATAACTAAATAATTCGAAACTAATAATTCTTACTGGTTTGTTTTAAATATAGAGATCCGGCTGGACTAGTATTTACTAGGTTTGTTCTACAATGCAACTGAAATGAAGACATTGTATGTCACATTTTAATCAATTGAATTTTTGCTAAAAAAAAAAAAAAATTATGCGTAGTGCCGTTTAAGATACTTATACACGTTACGTATAAGTGGCTGTGTACTTCTGTTAGAATTTTGTTTTAACATGATCCCATTGAAATACCATCATGAAATTTGGCACATACCAGGTGTATGCATAAGTAGTTTCCGGTTTAACTAAGAGATGGCGCCAGCGAAAAGTACGCAGCGTATTCATTTGACACACGTCATTTTGTTCGTCTGACATTAAACTACAAACACACACAAGTTGAGTCCGCCAAACACTAGCGTCTTTGTTTTATCGTTCAGTTATCATGTCGAAGTTTGTGCCTGGAAAAAGAACATTTGCGGCACACATTGCTTTTCTTATTTAATCAAAGAAAAAGGCTGTTGAAAGTCATCGTGTGCTGGTAGAAACATATGGTGAACACGCTCCATCGATTAGAACATGTGAGACATGGTTTCGACAATTTAAAAGTGGTGATTTCAATGTGAAAGACAGTGCGTGCTCTGGTAGACCACAAAAGTGCGAAAACGAGCAATTGCAGGTGTTATTGGAGGATGAGCCAACTCAAACTCAACAGCAATTGGCAAAAGCATTAATTGTGTCACAAGAAACAATCAGCAGACGTTTACGAACAATGGAGAAGATCAATAAACTGGGTAAATGTGTCCCACACGATTTGAGTCAAATGGAAAATCGCAAAGTCACTTGTGAAATGCTGCTTCAACGCCACGAAAGAAAATCGTTTTTGTATCGAATTGTGACGGGTGACGAAAAATGGATTTATTTTGAAAACCCGAAGCGGAAAAAATCGTGGCTTTCACCTGGAGAAGCCGGTCCTTCAATACCAAGGCCAAATCGCTTCGGCAAGAAGACCCTGCTTTGTGTCTGGTGGGACCAGAGCGGTATTGTGTATTATGAACTCTTGAAGCCCGGCGAAACCGTTAATGCACAACGCTATCGCCAACAAATGATTAATTTAAATCACGCATTGATCGAAAGACGACCGGAATGGGCCCGAAGACATGGCAAAGTGATTGTGTTACACGACAATGCGCCGTCTCACACAGCAAAACCAGTGAAAGACACCTTGAAATCGCTTGGATAGGACATCCTTCTGCACCCGCCGTACTCCCCAGACCTGGCGCCATCTGACTATCACCTCTCCGCATCAATGGGGCACGCGTTCGCAGAGCAGCACTTCAGCAATTTCGAAGACGTTGGAAAATGGCTCGACGAATGGTTTGCCGCAAGGACAAGCAGTTTTTCTGGCATGGTATGCATCAATTACCTGAAAGATGGGCGAAATGTGTAGAAGCCGATGGCCAATATTTTGAATAAAACAAAATTAAGTTCCATTGAAAATTACGTGTTTTCTTTACCACAAAAACCGGCAAAAAATTATGCATACACGTGGTACATTCTAATCAGATGCACATTGAACATAGCCTTTTTCTTTTTTTTTTTTAAAAAAAAACATAAATTTCGATTTTGAGTTTTACAAAAAAAAATTTTTTTTATTTTGACCAAAATAAATACTGGTCTAATGAAGTCAAGTAATATTTCAAATTAAAACCGTTTAAATCCTAAAATAAATTGTGCAGGTTTGAGCTGTCTAGGACAAATAAGTTTTTTTTTTTGGGGGGGGGGGGCTTATAAAGGACTCAAAAACCGAAAGTGACAAAAACAAAAACAAACGTGACGAAAATATGTTATAATAGTGATAGAATAAAATAGGTTAAAACCTAAAAATACCAACCCTAATTATGATGCATATATCAGACTGTTTATTAACAATGATTGCAATATTTTGTAACCACTAGGTTATACTCTGGATAGTATCCCAAATCATACTTAATTGTGTCCTCAAACACCACAATATCTACTTACGGTCGCTGTTCCATAATACAAATTTATCTTCTACATGAGTCTCCATATTAGTTAAATTTCTTTATTTGTCCCGGTTTTCTAATTATCCTTTTGTTCACACACTACATTCTCACTACGATTATACTAAAACTATTGACATAGTTCACTATTACGATCTGAAATTTTCTACAATAATTAATGTTAGCAGCTTGTAGAAAAATTTAACAAAACACTTCCTTTTTTAATGGACTGAAAAAAACTGCAACTAATTAACTGTTATCATTCGTCAGTGTATGAATAGTGTCCATGGACTAATGAACGAGAACTCTCCAGTACTTAATAAAAGCTATCTCGTAAGATTTGAATGCTGTGATTTCAGTTTTGAGAGAAATAAAGTCGAGCGGGTCTCGATCGACGAACGATACATTCATGCTTCCGCTGAACCAAACAGCTCACTAATCAAGTATAGCTAATATCATACATATACTGTCAAAATCGTAAAACAAAACATGTGACAATCATTCAGTCACAATTATGGAGAAAGCTTTTTTGGCAAGACTGTATTATGTTCTGAGATTCCGCTTTTGTGCAAAGGTTCTCTTACATATATTACACACCAGCTTCCAAATTCCTGCATGAAGCTTCAAATGAGTTTGCAGATTGGTTTTACGAGCAAACTTTCAACCACACTGCTCACAAACAAACGGCTGTGAAGTTTGAAATCTTTAGCACTTGATAACTTTACTCCACAGATTTCACACTGTGTTCAATGACGATGGTTTCTCATGTGCCCAGTAAAATAGTAATTTTTCACTAATTTACCACACGTCTTGAAAGCAATACGAGTTTCATGACGTGTTTTCGTATGTTTTATTAAACCAAATTCTCATGCACATTCCTTACATGTCGTTGAACGAGATAAGCTTTTCGGAAACTTCTTTCCCACTTCTCACATTTAAAACGCTTAAATAGCGCATGCGCCATTTTTATGTGTACTATTTTTTTCTCCGGCGGTAAATCTTCTCCCCACAAAGAAAAAAATAGCGTGTTTGTCAGTCCCTTTTCTACTTGTAGATCTGAAAGGTAGGTAGAGGCAAATTAACTACAAATAAATATAATTGCGGAAGGTGGATTGTGAGAACGGTTGCAATAGCTTTATGAAAATATACTGATACTTTACGAAAGTCTGCGCAAGTTAAATAGCCTAGATTAATTACTGTCCCCAACTCTACAAAAATTTAAACTAACCTAAATACTTTATCCTTTATTTTGGTACACAGCTAATCCCATCATACACAGTTACTTAGAATATTATACTTTAATTTCACAGTATAGTGCGCCGCCATCAGGCGTAGCTTAAAGTAAGAATTTGCTACAAAGGAGAAATTTTGCAGACGTGTGTAAAATTTATTTGTACCCTATCATTTCTTTCAATTACGCCTGATGACGCCTATCGTGCTATGAAATTAATTTCGTTAATTATAATAGTCGTCCTGTGTATAAGGGAATTAGGTGTGCATCAAAATGAATCATGCGGTTGGTTAAGAAAATGAATCATTCGTCTCTACGTGCATGGAATCTCAAGTACGTTGTATTTTGAAGAATTAAAGATTAAAAATACTTAGGACTTTCATTCTAGAAATATTACTCTACGCTGATTCTTTCTGAGTTCGGCTGTTCTGTTTAAGGTTGATGTAAAGCAAAGATCTCTAATGAAAGTTGGCAGCACTATCTCCATATATGTCTAATGAATTTTTATTGTTTCACGAAATTGTAGTGCTGCTCCTACAAATTCAAGACCTATAGGGTTGAAACCTTCAGAGAAGAAAGTTCATAACCAATTCAAGAGTTCTATTCGTGCCGATTTATTTTTTAATATTATTTCTTGTACATTGTTGAAATCGCTACATTATTGTTATGGATATCCAGACCTATAACAATGAAGCTCTTTCAACAGCGCACAAGAAACAAAATTCGGCACGGATAGAACTTTCTTCCGTGAAAGTTAGAATTCTATAGGCTTCAATTTGTAGGAGCAGCATTGAAATCTCGTGAAACGATAAAAATACATTAGACATATACGGAGATAGTGCTGCCATCTTTTGTTGCAGATCTTTGCTTTACATCAACCTTAATACATCTATTCAACTAGTAAGTATGTCAGCAACCCCATAACAAGAAAATGTATAGGTAACAATGTGTCAGATAGTTTACGGATTCGCAAGCGGATTGTAACAAGGTGATGCCTTGTCACCACTACTGTTTAACTTTGCGTTAGAATATGCAACCCTAAAAATAAAAGAGAACAAAAATGATCTAATATTGAATGGATTGAACCAACTATTCGTATACGTGTATGATGTAGATTTAATAGAGGACGATATAGATGCACTACAAAGTAACACTGCTATGCGAGTAGAAGCAAACGGTGAGATAGGTCTACAGGTAAACGTAGAGAAAACAAAATACATAAGACGGTGAAGGAAATAGACACATAATAATTATGAATGAGATCATAGAGAGAGTAAACAAACTTAAAAATTAAGACCATATGCAATAAGGAAGAACGAGGCCACGGAAAAGTCGCTTAGCATCGGGTAATTCAATCTGTCTATTCAGTCCAGAAACTCCTAACCTCACGATATCAAAAAAGCTGAATTTGAAAATACACAGAACTGTTATATTTACGCTTGCGAAAGTTGAAGTACGACCTGGCAATTGAACGTAAATTGCGTGTGTTTGAAAATAAGTTCTTAAGAAAGATATACGGGACGGGAAGACCGGAGATTGCATAATGAAGAACTCCAGAGATAGTATGATTCACCCAATATTATAAAAATAATGCCAACACGACGGTTAAGATGGCCAGGTCATGAAGCTCGTATGGTGGGGGCGAGAAGATTATATTCTATTGTAGTTGCTAAGCGAAAAGGCAAGAGGCCGCAGGGAACACCGAGACGTCGGGGATTACAATATTAGAAGGGATCTTCGAGAGATACAATGTTCTCCAGGATAGAATCCAATGGCGAACGATTGTTACTGCGGCCATGAACTTGTAACTTCCATATCCCACCCATAGTGTTAGTTACATGCTTTAGGTGGCCACAGTGCCATTCTTTTGTTAATTCTACTGAATGACTGATGTATAACTTCATCGAAATATATCCTTTACTATGGTCTTGAAAAGAAACACTGATCCTACGTCAGAGTTGGATCAAAAGAAACCACCAACGCAGGGAAAAGAGAATAACTACTAATATTTCACTTGGTTTGCTACACAGTACGTTAATTTACGGGAATATGTACAAAATACGAACTTCTACATAAAGAAATGTTTCGTCCAGGTCCCATTATAATAATCATGCTGATTTATTAGAAGCTAGACTTTATTTTCCTCGGTCAGAGATCGCTAAAAGATTTAAATTCGAATTCTTCTTTCCCTGTTTCTTTTTTAGCATTTCAAATTTCTCGTTTGTGTTTCTTAAACTGTAGAAGTTTTAACTGCGGAAAAGAAACGATACTGGATTGAAATAAGCTAATTTCAACAAAGAACGACACATACATATAAATACATTTTAATTAGTTAAGTTTTGAAGTAGACATTAGCATGGATACATTAAACAGAGTTCGCAATCATTCTATATTTAATAATCAATGTTGTAAAAAAAACAAAAACATTACACTTTGGATAGTACTGTATCCCACCACACAACCTTTTGTTCTACGTAACTCTCCACAGTCGCGAACCTTCTTTATCTGTCCCAATAACATGTCAGTAACTTTTAAACAAGTGTCATGAAAATGCTGTTCCTTTTTTGAATAGACCGTCGCAAATATATATATTTAACGACCTATCATCATTCTCCATTCTATCAACAATGTCCATGGACTCCAAGAAAAACGCTCCAGTCGTTAATTCAAGTTACGTTACCAGATTTCAATCCTTTGACTTTGGGAGAACTTGAGTCAGGGTTGTCCACTAAGCGTTTCTATCGGGGGAGGATACATTCATGCTTTCGCTGAATCAAACAGCTCACTAATCAACTCAAGCTGAAATCATAATGCACTATCAAAATATAAATCTTGTCATGATCTAAACACTATTCGTACTCATTCAATCACCGTTGCACAAAACTCTCTTCTGGCAAGACTGCATGTGTTTTCTGAGATTCCACTTTTGTGCAAAGGTTCTCTTACATATATCACACACAAGATTCCGAATTCCTGCATGAAGTTTCAAATGAGTACGAAGGTTGTACTGACGAGCGAACTTTCGACCACATTGCTCACAAACAAACGGCTGTTCACCTGTGTGGGTCGATTTGTGAAGTTTCAACAGAACAGCACTTGCTAACTTTGCTCCACAGATTTCACACTGCGTTGAATCACGATGGTTTCTCATATGATTAGTAAAACGGATTTTTTTCACCACTTTGCCGCACGTCTCACAAGTAATACGAGTTTCATCATGGCTTTTCATATGCATTATTAAGAGATGCTTTGTTTTAAACTTCTTATTACAAACAGAACAAGAATGGACTTTTTCTAAAGTGTGGGATAATAAATGACTCCTTAGACCAAACTTTATAAATTCTTTACCGCACTTTGGACAAGTTGTCATGTTTTCACTTCTTTTGTGAATAGCTTGAATGTGATAACGAACACCTTCAACTGATTTAAACCGTTTGTCACAAATCTCACAGGGTACATCCTTCCTACCCGAATTCTCATGGACATCCCTTACATGTCGTCTAAGCACCTTAGATAGTTCGAAAGTTTTATCACATATCCCACATTTAAATCGCCTATTTCGCCCATGTGCCGTTTTCATGTGCACAAACAAATCTTTTCCTCCGTTCGGAAATTCTTCTCCACACAAAGAACAAATAGCGGGTTTGGCAGCCTTTCTTCCATTTGCAGATCTGAAAGGACGCAGAAGGCAAATTAACTACAAATAAATGTAACTTCACAAGATGGATTTTGAGAACAGTCGCAAGTTACAAGAATACAGATACCTTACGATGAATATTATTATTAGGCGATTTATTTTCAAGCACGATGGGCATGCGTCGTGTGTTGTTGCTTAAGGTAAGATTGGCTACAAAGAAGAAATTTTACGGACCTTTGCGAAATTCATTTGTACCCAATCCTTACCTTCAATTACGCCTGATGACAGATGTCTATCGTGCTGAGAAATTAATTTCGCTAATTTTAATAGTCAGTGTAACTGTGCGTGAGGGAATTAGGTGTATATCAAAGGGTAACAATAAAAAAGAAAAAATCACTTTACGAGTATGGAACTTTGACAGACGTGTAAGAAATCGCAAGTACGTCGTCTTGGAAATATTAGCAAGTTTCATTCTACAGATCTTATCCTACATCGATTTCTTGTGACTTCGGCTGTTCTGTATAATACAATTAATTTATTGCCTGATTTTAATGTATTAAATAGGCTTTCCAATTGTTCACAAGAAAAGGAGCTTGCTCAGACTTTTCCCACGTGAATTCACGGGATCTTTCATTGAGAACTTCGAGCTACAGGAAGAATGTAAGGTGATGGACGCGGTGAGTCTGGAAGAGAAGAGGAGGAGTTCCCGGAATCAGCCCCGATCCATGGATCTGGAGGAGAAATCCCACTACCCGGGGGCCTGAATCAACTCGACCGGCTTGGAGCCGCGCACATAATGAATGGGAGTATGAACGTGTGAATTTTGTTGTTGTTTTCTATAAAATATTCAGTTAATAATACTAGGGGGCATATAGATCAGTGGGATAAAGGAAGTTAAAATTGTATAGATTAGGTAATGGGATATGATTAGAATTTGAAATAGAAATAGATAATGTAAAGTAGGAACTTTCTACGCTTAACAAGAGAATAGATACAACATAGGGCTTGCAATGGTGTTAAAAACTACTAATAATAAAGATAATAAACAGTAAAGTTTGAATGAATGAAGGTGAAGAAAAAATAGATAAATCTAAAATTGTTATAAACCAAATCAGAGAAACGCACAAATAATGAATTGAATAAGAACTAAATAACAATAATAAAAATTAAAATAATAATGTTACAAACAGACATAAATAAATAACTGTGGATTGTATAGCTCAAGTCACTGTTATATGTAAAATATTGTATGCTTTACTAGTACAAAAAATAAATAGTAACTTTCCCCCAACTCGCGGAAATAGGGCCCAGGTTTATCCATCGGTAACTTAGCTACAGAAATATCCCCCTCAGTTCTCCTATACTGCTCTTTTTCTTTTAATACCAGTTTAAATCTTTGTAAATTTCATGTCCTATGGACTCCATAGTCCGTACCTCGAAGCCGAGACCATTTGGGGGATGGCCTACCCCAGCTTTGTGGAGAACCGCTTTTAGATTCGTTGCGTCCCTCAGGCGCTCGAAACAAAGTTGTGCTAAGATAGCAAAGAGGTAGGGGTGGCACGAGGGTCCTAAATACAAAAAAGAACAAAAAGAAACAGGAAGACTAACAAATCAAAATATGGGAGTATGATGGATGATAAATGTGATGCTTTCCTGAACATGTTTTTGTACTATTTAGATGTTGCGTGTCCTACTTAGACACGTAGAACAGGTATGCGTAGGAAACGTAGTTAGATAACAAAAGGAATTAAGATATCCAAAACAAAGCTATACATATTATGCAAATCTTGTTAAAAAGAATAAGATAGAATCCCCTTTTTTCAGTAATTACGTCAAAAAAAAAATACAAAAAGGTGTACATAAAACTGATCAAGGCTGCTAAACTACTTCGTACCAGCAGGCTATTTGAAAATTCTAGCAATAATTTGAAAAGGACACGAAAAATTTGAAAATGACATGGTTGGATACTGCAATATTTGAATTTATCACTAGTGTTGTAAAAGAACTTAATAACAGATGTAAAGTGACAGGGTTGTTTATCGATCTGTCGAAAGCACTTGAAAAAAATCGACCATTTTATTTTAATTAGGAAATTGTATCATTATAGCATTCAAGGAGTTGTTTAGAATTGCTTTTCATCATATTTGCAGGATATCCGCCATTTTGTAAACGTTTCGTATTCAGAGAAAAATAAGCTTCTGTCATTCTGTTCTACAGTAAATGTTAAAAATGGTGTACCACAAGGATCAATTCTGGATCCACTTTTAATTATATACATAAATGATTTAATTGACTATTAATTATATACATAAATGATTTAATTGACTATCTTCTCACCGCAGCAAGCAATATTTTCAACTCACCGCAAACAGATGAATCAATAATTGCAAATATTATAAATACAGTAGATAAACTCTAGAAACGACAAAAGTAGGAAGAAAGAGCAGCTGTTGTAAGGAAATGATTTTTAACCATCAGTAAAACTTAGGGCGATTAGGAGCACTGCAGGTCAATCTTAAGACTATAGGATGATTTCGCGGCGCCCACTTTGAAAACCAGTGCTTTAAAGTAACTTTTTAAGGGATAAGACTTCGCCATTTTGTTGAAGCATTTGGCAATCCTTCACCAGAAAGAAAAACTATTGATTGAGTGAATTTTCATTAACATCCTAAAGAAGCTGGTAGGCTTCTAAGGACGGGAGATAAAATTTTTGGCAAAGTTTGCTTCAAACCAGCCCATTCAATGGACCTGGCACGAATTGAATAACCGACAAAGCCATCACTCGAGATTCCTCACATGATTGAAAATAAGAAAAAAAAATATAGACCACCGAGGGTGCACATATGCTTCCTTTCGGCGCTATATGGTGCTGAAAGCGTGGAAAAGTGAAATTTAGAGCTTGAATACTATTAACAGTAGAACGAAGACGGAATGGTACCCTCCAACGCTTCAAACCTACTCTATCAAAAATTGCCTATTCCAAAACTGTTCGCAAGGGATTCCCAGAAATTCTCTTAAATAAAGGTGGGTCGAAATAAGCATGAATG
>JAGDQP010035690.1:5636-19451 GCA_022664845.1 Lepisma saccharinum
ATTCCATGCTTTTCCTTTTAGTCATGCACCAACAATAGTCTTTTCTTTTTTAGTACGAATTGTTTAAGAAAAGTATGTCTTTATTTATTTATTTGCGAGTTATTTCGGTGTTCAAATACTTTTCTCAAGCTATTGTCTTGTGACTCAAATTCTACTGTTCTGCAATTAATGAAACGCAACATCATCGCAGGCTAGTATTTATTTTAGGATAAAGAATTTCATATTTAAAAAAATATTAAAATATGCTTTTAAAATATATAAAGATATAGAAATATATTAAAGTAACAATAGGACATTGTATTGCCACCCGACTTACTGTGTAAAATTTCATCATTGTATGATGGCGGAAATTGAGTTAAATTAACGTCGCAAGATTTGAGGACACCACGAACTATTGTGAACTAAAGACAAGAATGTAATGACTCAAGATAATCTTGGGACACATTTTACTACATAAGAGAATATATACACAATAATAAAGGTTCCTTAAAGTTGAGAAAAATGCTCTTATTTATGCAGAGAGAAACATTTTTTTAAGAAATGAGATAGCAACATTCTCATTTAAAAGTGAGAGTATGAAGGTTTGGAAATAAAATCGATAATATTAAATTAAATGAGAATACTTACATCTCGTTTCAAAGAAAATTATTTGTCAGTGAACAGATAATAAATGTCCTTCTCAATTTTAAGAAACCGTTTAAACGGTGTAAATACGGAAATGCCGTCTCGTCAGTTGGTAGAGCGTTCGTTTTCTTAGCAATCGGAAGATTCTAGAGACGAGACCAGTGGTCCCCCATCCTGATTGTTTTCCTAGGGGAAGGGGTTACTTAGTCACATCAGGCGAATGCCGGGATGGTATTCACAGACTAAGCCCTGGTCGACTACCTTCCAACATCCTCGCCTCCACCATATTCCGGCCTGAACCTCAGATACCAGAAAGCCAATAAATAAATTAAAATTAACAAGGATGTAAATGAATGAACCATAAATGGCAGAGCTGTTACTGATCCTAAAGACATTGCAGAAGATTTTAAGGTTTATTTCTCAAACAGTTTCTAAGAAATATGATGTCAATTACCAGTAATTACGACTAGTGATTTAATACAAGGGATAGAAATGCTACAAGCCAGATAGAGCATTGATTGTGACAATATACCTAATTATCTCACAAGGACCTGTAATGCTTTTTCTTAATATATTCTAGGTAGGTGTTCAGAGATCTAGAAGAAGACATTAATTACACCCATACAAAAAGAAAGTAGTTAAGACAGAAGACCAATATCAACACTCACTTGTTTTATCTGTATTTTCCCAATGATTCTTGCTGGACATGTTGACTTCAAATTAAAATTAATTTTACTAGACAATCAACATGTCTTTAATGTTTACTAAATCCGTCGTAACTAATTTGTGTCAAGCAACTAGTTTCATATAAAGGTAGATAGAAAATGGGACATATGTATAATGCTATACATTTGGATATGTGAAAACCATTCGACTCGGTGAATGAATTAATTTTGATCAATAAATTAAGTTCGAATAGGTTTCTTTCATTGTCTATGAAATAGTTTATAAGTTATTTAATAATAGAATATTCTCACAGCACTGATCAGAAATGGCATACCCCACGGGTACCTCTTACCTCTTTTACTGTTCAATATACAGTAGAACTCGGCTATAACGACATCCAAAGGACTTTGAAAATTATGTCTATAACCGAATGTCGTTGTAACAGAGGTTTATACGCTTATGAGAAATATGTTGGTACTACAGAATACCTGACGATATAGGCGAGCTGTCGTTTTAACTGATGTGGATTTAAAAGAGACACTTTATTTGAGAAAGCCAAATATGGACAAAAGTATCTTATGCACAAATATATGGACTAATATATCTTATTCTATATCATTGTGTTATGCAGTTTTAGTCAATAATATGCATGGTATTTCGAAAATACATAAGAATTTGAGATCTTTAAATAAAATTGAAATTATTTATAACCTTTTAGCATTTGTTTTTTTTTCGCTCGAGCCAGGATAGGATAGGGTAAAGGATTGGGAAAGTATCGCCCACACACTCACTTAGGATACCATCCTACCTTTGCCTGGCGAGACTAACAAAATTCTAGAAAATCTTAGTCGGCATGTTCGTCCTCAGGGTTCGAACCCGCATGCCTAACCATTGCCAATTGGTAGTTCACGATTTTGGAATAAGGATATAATACTGGGATTTTGCTGATGTGAAATTTTATATTACAATGCTCTCATGTTATATATACATTGGTAGGATCGTAATACTATATATATAGCAGGGATTCACCTGTAAATAAAACTATGAATATAGAGGATAGTAATGTTATAAAAATACATAAACTAGAAAGAAAAGCAATAACGAAAATAGTTAGCTAGTGTAATGAATAAAAATGGTAAGAAATAAACTAAAATAAAAAAACAATAACTGGTGATGTGTGACTATTAAATGTGTAACTAAAAGGATAAAAGGGAAAGGGGAATTAAATAAATAAACAATAATAAAAACACAAGTAATAAAGTAAAAAATACACTAAATAAATGATTAATGTAAATAAACAATGTAACAAACTCAAGTCAAATCAAACTAAACAATGTACAAACACAAATAAAAATAAAGAAAAAAATCCCCCCCCCCTCCCAAACTGCGGAAGAAGGGCCTAGGTTTGTCTCCGGGAACTGGACCAAGAAAAAATAATCCCTACCCCACTTCTTTATTTTTTTTAGTAATATTGGAAATTATAAATGCGCAAAGGTCTTTCTGTCTCCGTGCCTCGACGCCGAGTCAGGGGTCGAGGCGGAGAGATAAACTGGGGATTGGCCTGCCCCAGTCCTGTGGAAAATCCGTTTCAGATTCGCTGTGCCCATCAGGCTCGCGAAGCGGGGCTGAGCAAATAATGCTGAGAGGCAGGGGTGATGGAGGGCCCCCTAAATAAAAAAAAGTTCACGATTTTACCGCCTGAACAATAGAAGCTGGGTTCGATGCATTTGAAAAGTGGTGTGAAAATAATAAGATAAAGGTAAATAGGAAAGACAATTCTATCAGTTACAAAACAGATTATATGCAGCAAAAGGATTAATAATGAGAACTTATTCTTAAAGTTTATCCTATCAAAGTTCCAGGTGTTATCTTCGATCATAATTTAGAGTATAATTCTGTTATAAATTTAAGTTACTACGCGTATGGGTACGAATATTGGTGTGAGTACTTATAATTTGAAGCCTTGTTCAAACGAAGGAAAAAATTGATTTACAGTCATATCGAATTCAAAGTAAGAACTTCCTGGAAAACTTTATCATTCAGGTACCTACGTAATCAAAATGGCAGAAACTTGTAACAAATTAAAAAGTGAACCGCGTAAGAATTGAGTATAATATAAAGCGAGGCAAGGCAACTTCTCTTATATAATAAATTTTGTACTGTCCAACTATAGTATTCTACATTCTTTTTAAAAGAAATATACGTTATTATACACTGTAACTAGTAAACAATTTTACACTAAATCGTTCAACATCTGTGGCTTAATAGCAATATTGCTGCTCTTGATATTCAAGCGCGATTTCAGTAATATTTATAAAATTAATGTATACCTTACAGAGACATCTATTGAGTCAAAACTTATTTTTAGCCATCAATCTGTGTTTACAACACTTGTTCGTGTTGTACAGATTGACAATAAAAAATTCGATAACTTCGGGATCTGCAGACTGCAAGGCTTTTCGAAAATTTCGGATTTGTCTTTATCTATATAGAAAAGAACTACTTGTAAAGTGCTTTAAAGAAAGAAACTTAAAGACCAAATGAAAAGCAAATTTAGTGATTTGGGAATTTAAAAAAGATGAGTTTTTAATTTCTAATTTTTATTAGTTTTTCACTAGTTAATTAAGTTTTAAATTTAAATAACATTCATTTTAAAAGATTTTTAATACTAATGCTAAAAATGTTAAAGTTAGAAAAATGCAAAAATGTTTAAAATAAATAACTAATGCATTGACATCCAGCGGTGAAAAATCAAACATACCTATAGGTACCAGGTAAACCCTATTGTGCGCAGATGGCAGTAAGCATGACCAAACATCTCATTCTGGAGTACAGCTATGTCAAAACATAAATGGCGTCTTCAAAAAACAATGGAGTGCCAACGCAGTAAACTTAAAAATACGCTCCGACATTGATGCTGGAAAACAGATCGAACCGGAATATTGATCACCGGCCTTTATTATTGTCAACTTGTATCGGCTTTTTTGCTGCTCAAACCATGTAAATAAAGCATTATTATTATTATTACAGCCGAAGTATCTCAAAATCAGCATATTCAAAGGAAAGTACCTGTAGAATTGAATTATCAAAAGAATATATAACCCTACTCATAACTTTAGGAATGATTCCACAGAAACCGAATATTCCTTCGTTATTTAGAGTAATGGACAAACCTGCACCTTGATTGGATTATAAAACATAGTACTCGGCTTCCATATTATAAGAAGGTAGGTAGATAGGTTATTTAGGAAAGAGATACGTTGTTATCGAAAAGTATTTTGTATGAAGTCATAAGGGCCCAGACAGAAGGACCCCGTTCAAAACGGCCCTGTAAAGGGATGATTGTCAATTTCTGGGCTAAATTAAGCGTAGACAAAATCAAAGATGTGAACAAAAATACGCACGAATTCTTGGTTTTGTTTGGATTCATATTACTTGAACTGCTTCTGTACAGTTCAGATGGAATTGTTTTCAATATCTTCCTAAATTAGATGTTTGCAGAATATTGTATTTTGTGTACAAACTAACGCAAACATGTAACCTAATTCATGGAATAGTTTCCATTCTGATTCTTTAAATTTGTTGGGCCAACTCAAATTCATAATCATTAAAAGTCATTATTTTTCTTCATATTTGAATAGAAGAACCGAAATTTAAACATTAGCTGTACAAATTATGATTCATTATACAGTATATTATGATAGCTTGGCAAGGTGATATATTGTAGATTCTAATAAAAATCTTCCGCGTGTCGAATATGAATCTTTCACGGGCCGCGGGTTGTCGACAAGTATATTAGAAAATACGAGTAATTTACTTTATCATAATACAATAATTCTGGTGGTTAAAAGCAAACGCTGCGATCTTCAATTTTTTGGAAATTGAGATTTTGATGGTATTGTATACTTTGAAGTGAGAGATTCTGCCAGACCCTTTTGGGAAGTTGTCATCTCTCCAAATCCTTGAATTTGAATTAGAATTTATATACGTCCATTTCACCGCGCCCCCCTCCAATTTTTGGAAAACACAATTTTTTTTATGAACGTTATTATTTCCCTAATGGTTTAGTTTATTTTTTTTATGGCAACGCGAACCATCTAGCCTCTAACAGTTTATGACAAGTGTTTAAAAGTTAGACATTGTTAGGAAGCTCTCTAAAATTAACAAGTTCTTAGTAGCAGAAACAGCAAAATCCGAATCTTAAAAGCAAAACCAGCAATCTCCAAACAAAAGCACTCTGTAATTATTTAAAAAATTGAAGATAAAGTCCTAATTATTTGTGTATCTACTAGTTTTATGCCTAGAAATCACTGAACAAACAATCACCCATATACTATTTTTTATGATATTTACCACATTAAATTTTCTTTTGGCTCTCCTGTAAAATTTGATGGAGAGGAGAATTGCAGCTTTTGCTTTTAAGCCCCACATTTACATAAAACCACATTTTTCTGAAAATTCTTTTCATAATCTTCAATTCGATCATGAAGCCGTAGTGCATCGTAGTTAAATTTTCCTCCAGCAGATGTCACTAACTTACAAACCTATTTACTGTACTTTCTATTTTACTCACTAGATGGCAAATAAGTTTAATTCTGTGATTTTATATTCAGAAGTTGGAATTGATAGGAGATAGAAAGGAAAGGTGGAAAATGTTTCTTTACCGAAAATTTATATTAACACAATAGTTGTTACTGTATTACACAATAGGAGGGATAACTGTTTCAATTGTAACGTTCCTTGCTTTATCTTGCGAAACTTGGGGGGTTCACTATTCATATGAAACCAGTTCAAAGTGGAATCTCAAGGAATTGACATTATTTATCCGGGATCAACGAAATTAATTTTACCTGCGAGGACAAACTATTACCTTAGTAAAGGAAATTGACATTTACTGCTCTTTCCATTACGGAACAATTTGGTACTCAATACAAGTTAAAGATCACAGTTACCGTAAACTACATCGTACTTCTCACAAACACTAATTACCAGGAGAGAGGCTTCATATGAGTCCATGAAGTCGAGTTTACCATATTAATATTCAAACAATAGAAACATTTATCTCCATGAATTAATATCATTGATACTTTTATTGCTCTTCAGGGAGTCCCAACTATGATAAGGACACCTTTACTTAAGACATTAGCTGAATATATAAAGAATAAAACATAAAATAGATGCAGTCAATTTATATTAGACAAATAGAAGGTTGCCATCCTAATGTTTATAACTTCCTATAAAAACCTACAGATAGTACTTTTATTCGTAGAATGGTAAATGAAAACAGAACTTTCAATATTTATAACCATTGATCAATATTATACAAATAAGCAATCAATATTCTTCACGTTTGCTAATCAGGCTTAAAGTAAGCTCTATAGATGGTGATGTCGGTTTCCTGTGCCATCTAGTGGCAATATTTCACCCAGCCTCTGTAGTTCAGGTGGTAATGTCGCGGACTTCGAATTGGCAATAAGTAGGAACTTGGGTTCGAACCCCATGTGGACCTTCAGACAAATGTTGGGATGGTGCCTTTACTAAGGCCCGGGCAGCTATCTTATCGTCTCCCCTATTCATCCATACCTGAGCCAAAGACGCCTAAAGGATATAAATAATTTTTGAAGTACATATTACAGTTTACAGTAAAATTGTAGCTTATTGCCAAAATAGTTTTCTTCTGTTTTTATTTTTTCATGAATAATCCGTTCACAGAACAAATCCGCCGCTTAGATTGGTCTGTCTTTCATAGCAATAAGCTGAGAAATTACCAAAATACTTTAAAATAAGAATCAAACTGCACTTTTTGCAAATATACCTATTTCATCAGGCCAGTGATTTATTTCATGAAGAACTTAAAAGCAACTAGATTCAACAACAATAGCAATAATGAATCGATTGTTATTTTATCATAGTAAAATAAATATGTGAAAAAACTAATGTAATAGAGTTTGGTACAATTTTATACAAAAGAAAAACATACTGTTAACACTGCTATAATTGATGTTATTAGCGTCCTAAATCTGTTGGTGAGTTTCTAAGGACGGGATCTAGAGTGTTTGGAAAAATTGACTCCGAACCACTCCGTTCAATGTACCCTGCCGAACACTGCAACAACATGACGGGCTAACAATACATTGACAATGCTGATAGTCCACAAAAAGAGAAAGGTTTGCACTTACCTCCCACCTCTTCAAGAGGGAAAAGTCCAATTAAAAATGCGCTCAGTTTAGCGTTAAAAGTAACTTAATATACACCCTCCATTCCGAAAGAAACCGAACTTTTGAAAACAAATAGTACCACTAGTGCCATCTGTTGTAATATTTTACCGGTAGATGGCGTAGTCCCTCATTGACAACTGGTATAAATGTCATGACATTTGGATGCACGGCAACAAAGTTATTGCGTTTCAACTGTCAGTGTGTTGTGTACATCGGTCGGAAAATGAGTTTCAAACAACGAGCTGCAATTGAGTTTTGTGTTAAACTGGGTAAACTTTTTACTGAAACGCACCAAATACTACAAAATGCATATGGTGATGAGTGTCTATCCCGTACGCAAGTTTACGAGTGGTTCAGGCGATTCAAATCGGATAGAGAGACGCTGGATGATGACGAAAGATCAGGCCGTCCCAGAACCGGATTATCGGAAGAAAACATCGAAAAAGTGCGTGAATTCATCAAACATAACAAAAAAGCGTCGGTGAAAGTTATTGAAATGGAATTAGGCATTCCTCAAACAACCGCATACCGCATTTTGACCGAAGTTTTGGGCCTTAAGAAGGTTAATTCGCGGTTTGTACCACACAAACTCACCGAAGACCAAAAAGTTGATCGAATTGCGCATTGCAAAGACATTGTTAAAAGTGCTCGGCAGGATCGAAACTTCTTGAAATCGATTGTAACTGGTGACGAGACGTGGTGTTTTGAATATGAGCCCGAAACAAAGCGGCAAAGTGCTGAATGGAGAGCGCCGGATGAAGGACCACCCAAAAAAAGTCGCTTGGTGAAGTCAAAAGTTAAGGTGATGCTGATTTGTTTTTACGATTCAAAAGGAATTATCCACAAAGAATTTGTTCAGCCCGGCCAGACAGTCACTGGAGAGTTTTACTTGGGCGTCATGAAGCGTTTGCTGGCAAGAATTCGTCGTATTCGGCCCGAATATCGAGAAATCGGCAGTTGGACTCTTTTGGACGATAATGCACCATCACATCGTTCGCGACTTGTAACTGAATTTTTGGTCAAAAATCACATTATTCGTTTGCATCATCCGCCCTATTCACCAGATCTCGCTCCGTGCGATTTCTATCTGTTCCCGAAACTGCATTTGGCGATGAAAGGAAAGTGGCACGCATCGATTGAAGCCATTGAGAAGGCGACGACCGCCGTCCTAAAGACCATTCCAATAAATGACAT
Organism: Lepisma saccharinum; assembly: GCA_022664845.1. NCBI lineage: Eukaryota > Metazoa > Arthropoda > Insecta > Zygentoma > Lepismatidae > Lepisma > Lepisma saccharinum. Next base: position 14,339 of record JAGDQP010035690.1, read on the forward strand.
GGAGAAGTCGTTTGACAACTTGTTGGAGCGTGCAAATATGTGTATCGATGCAGAAGGGGAATACATTGATTAATAAAAATGATTTGTTCCAAAATGTACATTGTTTTCTTGTTTTTTTTTAAAACGTTCGGTTTCTTTTGGAATGGAGGGTGTAGACCCATGTGAATTTGTAGTTTGATAGTGTGTGAAAAGCAGTAAAGATAGTGAGCCTATCATCATCATATTCATCCATTTTCCACACAGGTCAGTTGTTATTCTCAGCCATGCAGCTCCTGAAAAACGCTTAATTTCGTGCACCCATCCTTTATTTGGACGTCCTCTAGATCGTCTTTTAGAACGTCTTTTAGATCGGAATCCAATGTAAAAAAATTGTCGTCCTTTTTTCAGTTGTTTGTCTTGCTATCTGACCAACCTATCTCCACTTCTTCACAGTTTTCATTAAATTTTCTAACTTTGTGTCCAGCTGAATGCATTCATTTGTTTCCATGTCCCTCCTAGTTATTCTTAATATGCATGTATCCATTGCACTTTACGTAACTTTTAATCTTTGAGAGTCGCTTCCGCATTCAATGTCTAAGTTTCACTGTAAGTTATCACAGTTAAGGCACATTGATTAGGGCTATAGACCTTACGCTTGAGCCAAATTAGTATCTCGCTCTGGAAAATAAAGTTTAGACTTTCAAAAGAGTTCCATAATATTTTATCTTCTATTTATTTCGTCCGTCATCTTGGCCTACGATGTTTTCAGCAGTCCTAGGTAAACATACTCATCTACTTTGCCGATTGTCACTCCGTGAATCTGTTTCTTTCCGATTTCACAAGCTGTCTGTTGTTATGGTACCGTAAGTGTCGAATGACATTGCCAATCGAGGACAATTGCAGTACTAGATCGAGTTGTTCTATTTTCGAATGTCATTGTCAATCGAGGAAAATTTAAGTAGTAGATCTAGTTCTATATTTAGTTAACTTCCATAATAATTAGAGTGATTAGAGCAGTTTTAATTTCCACATCATCTTCACCAAAATATCGACATTTTTTCATGATTCAAGATTTTATTTTCGACCCACCAAAAGATGAGTGGTTTCTACCTTGAAACTTCGTAATCCTTTGTTTAAAGTTAAACCTTGCATGAATTGTAGTAAATAGTGTCAGATGCTCTATGAAAACACTGAGTACACTGAGTGTATATGAAACCAAGGTCCAACGACAAATTTAGATTCAGGTGCAGTGGTACATTGATCTTGTACTTTCGTCATATGAGTACATAGTATCTAAGTAAATTTCCTTGGCAACGGTAAAAAATAAAGAGAGAATAAATTACTTAGTGAACAATATCAGAAAATACTGTCAATACACGTAATTATACTACTGTTGCCAATTTAAAGAAAATGCTTATTTTTCTTATGTAATGAAAACAGTAAAGGTCATTTTTAAATACTGTATTTAACTAATTCGCGGACCACACATTGAAAACCAAAGTTTCAAGCTGGGATTCCGCCAAGAGTTTTAGTTTGGGAGCTGTAAAGTCAAAATTGGAAGGGTATAAGTGGAGTTTTGCACGGTTTCTATCGTTTTGTTTACCGTAAGAAATTAAAATTAGTGCTAGTGGGGTGCGCTCTAGAATATGAGGGGAAGGGGTTTGGCAGAATCGCTGTTTCTGGGTGTCTTGAAGAATGCTATTCAAAATTAGTTTTCTAAAATTTTGTAAGTTCTTCAGAGATGCAATTCTGGTCACTTGAAACCAATTTCACGAGTACCCTTCATACTAATATCAATTTCAGAAAGGTATGAGGGTATGCGTAAGTAAATCATCGTTATTTCTAGTTTCACATTCCATGTTCCTGTGTTTTTATATGATTTATGTAAATATGTTATCCAACAAAATAAAATGATATATTTGGTTTTACGTTGGCCACTATTCTTAAAATCTTCTTTGGAATTTAGAAAATGATAGCATTTGTACATTTTCGATTTGAACCTTTATCCATAAGCACTGCGTCATCTGCAAATAGTAATGACTTATTATGATTAAGGCATGAGAAACAACAACGGCCCCAAAATAGAACCTTGCGGAATTCCGAAATCCACTGATGACTCTATATTGTTTATATACGTGTATTATTTTCTGTGTATAGTTATTAGATTATGTGTTACACCTCGTAGACCATGACAGTATAGCTTCTGTAGAAGTATGCTATGGTTTGCCGTATCAAATGCCTTCTTCAAGTCAATAATGACCACAACCATGTAATTACTTTCGTCAAGTGTTCCGTAAATAAAATTCGCTGAACTATTTACAGCTAGATGTGTTTCTTTTTCTGGAAACCACACTGTTTTCAAGACGAGGCACTAGTCTAGTTAGGAGTACTTTCTTGAAAAATTTACTCAGCTCAGGAAGGATTGATAGTGGAAGGTAATTTGCTTTGTCGGTTCTGTTTCCACTTTTATATATCTGGGAGGAGGACATGAGTTTGTTAACTATTGTTCTTTTGCGCATGACTCAGTGTCTTCAATGTATATCGAGTCTCTAAAAGATAGAGAAATAAGAAATAGGGACCATTACATTTAAAACTCGTTGAGAAACTGAAAACAACAAATTAATGCAATCACCGTGTTCAGGATTGATGATCTGGCAACCTATTTGATAAGGTTATGAAAGGAAATGCGTGAAATAGTTTGGGACAAACTTAATATTTATCGCTGACTTAATATCTACAATGTACCCATATTGTGCTCTAGGATGTATATATGCATAACACATTGGTACGCCTTGTCATTTACATACGTAATTGTACTTACATGAAATAGCTGTAACATTCCCCAACAAGAGTTCATGTGTCTTGTTTTGTTGTTTGGAGATTTGTTAAGATGAAACAACCAACGTAATAGTGAACAAAAGTATGTAACAAATTTATAAAATGTTTGTGTTATTTCTTATATTTGTTCTGAAAGTATCTGGGTTATAGCAACGTAAGGGACAGGTGATGTCACATTTCAGGAATAATAAATCTAAAATCTAGATATAAAGAATGGTGAGTCATTGAAAATTGATTCAAATGTAAGATTGAATACATTTATTAGTTGTTTAAGTTTCCGTATAGAAAGAATGCTATATATTTTTTTAAACACTCACATCTGCTGTTTAAACAAAATCGTGACAAAAGCAGAAACTCTAGAAATATAGAAAAAATTAAGAAACTTGTCAGTCAAGCTTCCAAGTGATTAAAAAATAGGGGAAAGTTTAAAGTTAGTCCTAATACTTGTAGGCTAATGTGCTGAGTTCATGACTTTGTAAATATTTTTTTAAATTTACAGAAGTGTAATTTCTATCGTGAAATTTCTTGAAGAGTCTTTTGTGGCTTTCTTTCTTACTTATAAACATATGTAAAGTTTCAAGACCAATTTAGTTCATTTCAGGTGTCATTTTTACTAGGGAAGTACAGCGAAGAGTGTTTACCTATCAATTGAGAAAAATCTTATGCGAGCTTGTATAAAAATTACTTGTTATAGGTGGTTCACTACCTGACCGTTACCACTTCAACAGTGGGAATGGCAATAACAGTTTTTGCTTTTTAATTCATTGGCTCAAAATTACAAAATTATCTATACAGAAACAACTTTTTAACTAACCCCCTTTGTTTATTGGATTCTAGTACGCCGGTACAAAGCCGTGTTCGAACTGTTCCTGCGAACAGAGCGTCACAATTTTAGGGGTGACAAACATTTCGGGAGCGAGTGTATCGTATGAGTTGGGAAAATTAAATTACTATTTATGAGGGCGCATCAAAAATTTGGAATAGAGCGCCGACTGCCTCTGCGTCGGAATTGTACTTAAAAACGTCCCTGGCCGCTACCTGCCCCTCCTGTTTTCCTCGGAAGAGAATGTTAGAGTTGACTCTAGCTGCCAATACGTCGCACAGAAATCGAATACAAAATAATAAATTATAATAATCGAAAGTAGAATTGGTATATGGCGGTTTTGTTATGTACTACGTTCGCACATAATAAAACAACTTGAAACAAGCTTGTTTTGACCTTGAAATGTCAAGATAACAAGCTTGTTGTGTCAAGCCAAAAGGTTAAATCAAGCTTGATTTTTCATAGGCACGAAGTGCCTTGTTTATGCAAGGGATAACCAAGCTTGAAATTGGGTTGTTAAGTCCAAGCATATTTTATATAGCAAAATCAAGGTTGTATCAAGCTTGAAATATGCTTGTCGTATCATATCAAGCCTAGAAAGGCAAAATCAAGAGAATTGCAACCTTGAATCAAGAAGCAGTGCTATGTGGGTTAGTTTGTGATATGACGTAACCTTATTTTTATCCCAATGTGACCGAACCCAATGTCACTCACAAGACGTATTCTTTCCGACACTCCGGCAGTTGTGTATCTTCCAATTCCATTTGCCTCTTACTCTGTAACCTATATTCCGCTTTCTACATGTGAGAAATCCAAACACCTCTAGCCATCCGCATCAAAATTCATCGTTACTCCGCCAAATCACAACGTTCTCGTCTTTCCATACCTGAACATTTTTAACATCGCGGTTATACCTTTCACGAAACCTTCCGAGTCAGCATGCTGAAAATTCTAAATCCTGATTCATTTGCCACAGTTAGGAAGAGATGGGAAAAGATATACATCTTTTATCCTCTCCGTCAATCATGAATACGACTTAGCTGCATGCAACTCCTTGCAGCGCAGTTCTTCTTCTTCATCTTTGGTGCTTCCTTCTTGAATCCTCTCCTTCCTTCTGTGTTTATTTTTATTTTCACTTTTATTCTCATTATTATGTATTTTATTCAATTAGGAAGCCTCTCACCGACTCCTAGTAACCTTTACACTTCCTTCTCCATTTGGTGATTTCTCCGGCTCATTTAGTAATTTCTTCAGCTCTATAACCTGGCCACTCTGTTACTCAGCGTTAGTTGGCAACATGACGTCTCCCTACCACCAGTCCCTTCTGTCCATCTCTTCTCCTATTATGTGAACTGTGAACACGCTTCTACGAAAAGTTGCCACTTTTCTTTTGTGTTTGTTAAGATTGTGTATACCTGTCTTTGCACCCTAACATGTAATTACCATTCCATTTCCAATGGTAATTGACGTACC
>JAGDQP010035691.1:9143-19451 GCA_022664845.1 Lepisma saccharinum
ACATACATAAGTAAAAATTAATTTTTATTTTTTTAATTAAGTCTCAGAACAAGGTTTCCTTTCCTTAAAAGTTAAATAGAAAGAAAATTAATTTATAGCTTTCTTGCAATACAATTTTTTAGAATTTTGAGAATAATTTCTAATTTGATTAAGTAAATTCTCTTATCATGACAGAAGCAAAGATATATTTTGTAACATGGTGTAATAAATATCACTTTATAAATTTCAAGAAAAATATTTTGAGTCTTGCTATATATAAGAGTGAAATAAAAACAATGAAATCTCACTTTTAAGTTTATAAAGTTGGAAAATCCTAGACTTAAGAAGTTTACTTTATTTATACATACACATGTAAGAAAACAAAATTCTATGCATTAAAGGTGCGAAATATACACATAACTTAAATACTACATCAATTTTATTAAATATAAATTATGAAAATGTTTTTATCAAAGTATTATATAATATATACTATTACTAATAGATTAATATTTAAAATGTTAACATATGTAGATAATAGGAAAAAATAACAATATTTTGTTTTCTTATTTAAATCATTTCGAAAATTTAAATACTGCTATGTTAATTATAAATAATGCAAATTAAATAAAAATTTTTATATTTTTATTATAGATTTTAAATCATTTTGTTTTAAAGTAGATCTGAAGAAGTTAACCCTTAGCATTTACATTTATTACTCCTGAAATAATTCATTTGTCACTACAAAATAAACTGATATAACAGTTTTTTCAGAGATAGTCGTACTACAGTTTATTTTATTTTAATGACACTTAATAAAGTAGTTTGTATATTTTACCGACATATAATTCAGCTTGTGTTAAGCAATAGAAGCAATGTAAACTTTGGCTTATTTTTTTTAAAAATCACACGTTTTCAGTTTTTAGAAATCACTAAATAATTGACTTATTCTTATTTTCTTTGAACAAGAAAATTACTATTATACAAAAAGGCGTTATTTCGATAAGATTGCTAGTCTTACTTATTATTTTACATTCGTAAATGTAAAGATTTATGAAGATAGAGTTTAGAAAGTAAAAGACTTCCGGCTGTAACATAAACTATTATTATGAACTGAAAACACTTCTCGCATTTATATTATCTTCTTCTAAGAGAAGGAGATACGTAGAGGTAATTTTAATGATTTTAAAACGTTAATGTATATTTAGAGTATATATTTCAGTCTCATCATTTTACTGCGCAATTTTTCTGCATATTTTTCATTTTACTACTACATTTCAGCGTGCAGATATAGTTGTCTGACGATCATACTAGTAAGCTTACTTTAACTCATATCCATATTGAATAAAGAGGACTAATAAAAATAGTGAATGGAAACTATAATAGATAATTCCATGTTTAGAGGAATTCAAGTTATAAAGAAATGATAGTTAGGCTTTAATCTCGTTTTCCTTGTACAATTTATAATATTTATATTAGTTTTACATTAAAAACAAAATATTATGCTTAAAAATGCTTTTTGAATAATGTAAACTTATCACTCAAAGTTATCTTTTACATTTAACCCTACGACTACCAGATGGGTCTATTGGACTCATATGGATTTTTTTGTAAATAATTATAATAATGCTGTGCGTTTCCAGGTATTGGCATTCTCTGACTTTTTTCCTGTTTGCACTCTTGTTTTAAGCTACTTAGTTATTATTTAATTTTTGTAAGTCAAGTGGTAGGTTTACTAATTTATAGCATTAAATCCCAAGTCGGTCCATTGGACCCTGACCTTAATTGAGTGCAAATATATTTGTCAAACTTCAGTTTCGGTTGAAATTGTGAATTGCAGATGGCAGCATTAGCATTTTAATGTTCTCCTAGCTATCATACTGAAGCTATAAATAATAATAAATAACAGCCATTTTCAATCCACTACTGGATGAGACCTCTCCCCGAAGGGAGGAGTTGGCCTACTGCTCCCATGCGGACTAGGTGGGTTGGGAGAGGAGAGCCGAAACTATCACTGTGACCGCCACTGACCCTTATTCACAGCAGCTTCCCTATTGTCCTCGCGATGCTGGGTCAACACCGGAATTTTCGAGCATCACCGGGAATTGAACCCGGGACCGCTCGCACTGAAGTAGAGCGCGCTACTGAAGGCTAGGCAGGAGCTCGAACCTGGAAATATATAAAAATATTGCTATGCCATTATACAGAATGAAATATTCTACATTTGTCTAACCTTCCTCACTTTGGTAAGGACATTTCTACTTGTGGACTCCAATATGTCTTTTCTCAGGTATAATTATTATTTAATTGTATGGCTATTTGAATGAATGGTAACGTCTTGCGTAAAGTTATAAATTTTGGTGGTTGTTAGAGTCCGTGATAGTCAAACTTGGTGGACTGTCAGATATTGCTATACGCCAGTGTTTGCTGTAAAACGAGGAAGGTTTTTTCTGGTGAATCGACAGACGATTGTGAATTTGATTCTAAAGTATTATCGTACTTCAAGCGAAAAATAGTTTTTTAAGTAAAGCATTGATGATGACATGACAGCTGGTCGAGAAGTGGATTAGAAATTTGGAATTCAGAACCTTTGGCTGCTTCTCAAGCTCGTGCTGGTGTAGCATATACAATTAGAGTAAAGCGGTCCTACAAGGATGCGAACATGGAAGCCCATGATGAAAAGTCCGCGTTATTGTTTTATTTTCTAAAGAATGTTCCGGAAACAATTTGTAAGTGGACAAACAAAGAAGGCAGTATAACAATTCACAGTGAATGGAAACCAGTACGTGTTCTTGAACTTCAGAAATATAGGGATGTGTTGATACTTATTGAAGTACACAAATGAAAAAAAATGAGGGAACTAGCCAGCTATGGAGTAAACAAAATGGTCGTTCAATATTCAGTGCCATTATGCTGCCCTACGTGTTTATGACGAAGAACTCCGACGTCATAGAAGACTTGAGGACAAACTATGTCCAATTCGTGAAGTGTTTGAAGATTGGGTAAAATCTCTGCAGGACACTTTTATCCCTGGTGATAATGTGACTGTAGATGAACTGCCTGTAAAATTTCTCGGACGCTGTCCTTTCCGACAATACATACCCAGTAATCCGTGTAAGTATGGGATAAAGTTCTAGATTATTTGAGATAGTGCTACAAGTTATTTGTGGAATATCCAAATATATAGTGGAAAAATCCAGAACAAAGAAGAGAGGTTCATCAAGGTCATTCAACTGACAGAACAATTTTGACACGTTGGAATATACTTTGAATACTTGGTACTCCATAGAAAAAAATGGTTCTTTTAGAGAAAAAAGAACAAGAAAAAACTCAAAAAGTAAATGTAACCTAGTGTATTTTGTTGCATAGGACTACATTTCTGACGTCTAAAGTTCAATATTATGTTGCTTAGTATGTGTTACTTCGTAAATAAAAAATACTTTATTTCCCTTAAAAAAACACTACAAGCAAGTGTATTTCATTGATGATCTATTTAATAAAACGTAGGAAGGTAGTTATTTACTGTTTAATTGTTACTCTCTTCAACAAGTGTACATTATTGACTAAAAAAAGCAGAAAAATCACTATGGGTCTATTGGGCCCAGTTAGTACTGGAAGGTATAAAATTTTGTCTGTAGTTCCAGGGTTAAATGATTGTTGATCACAAAACATTAACTGATTTAACTTTTAAGTTTCTTATATTTGATAGGAAAAAGATAGCTCTCTAATCTTATACGATATATATGATTATGCTAAATTTTGTGAATAAAATTTTAAAGATTTATACCTAGTTTGATTATTCAAAAGTTTTGAAACACATAATATTGTTAATTTTGACCGAGGATTACTATGTTAATGGTATTATTTAAAACGTATTTTATACAATTCCCTAAGTATATTAGTCGCTTTCACTTTTTATTTTAGAGTTTTCTGTATTTGAATCGATTTCAATTAATATATTTTATTTTTGGACGTTTCAAATTCAATGTCTTTGGAAAGAGAAATAAATGTAAAATGTTTCAAATCCAATTACAGAATAACTGCTTCAGCATACGTCTGAAATATATCCATGAATAAAAAAGTTTGTTTGGGAATCTTCATATTTGTATATACAATAAAGTCTTCGTCGCTTCTTAATATTATTTTTAGTAGACCCTTCATATTACACCTTTTTTGATAATTTTACATTCATGGATAGATAGATTACTCAGTGCAAAGAAAGAAAACATGCAGGCAATATACTATAGGGTGTCCATTTTTTCACTTATTTCAAAATACGTTTACCCTCTACAAACTCAGTATGACTGTCACAGTTTTTACCATCTCACTCATGTTCATTTATCTCTTATAAAACAGAAAATATTATAACTCATATGATAATCCCTTGCCATTAATTTTTCTATGAATCATATATCCACCACCCTACATTTCTATCCTTACTTATTATCAGGCTGATCATTAAATTACCTTATTTTCTATTCAATTTAGCATATATATTTTCTAAACATAGAGTACCTGATTTTTGATTCGTGTACTTTAAATATCAAATAGAGGTTATCCAGATTTTCTAGTGATAACATTGCATTCCATGTTTTTGTAACAAAAGTTCTCATTTCATCTCTGGATAGGCGTGACATCTCTGCTTTAATCATCAACCGTAATTATAGAACCAATCTGAAGAAAGTAATGGCTGAAAAGTAGACCATTCTCTTATATCCTTAAATAAACATTGTGTAAATAAACTTTGTACAATGACATTTTTTAGCCTTTCTCTCAGCTTCATCCACTTTTTCTAATATTGACGATGTAATTTCTATGTCTACCTCTATAGCCACTTATAATAAAGAAAGAAGAGAAATTTAATATTTTAAATAATTTTATGAAGGACAATGTCAACAGTACAAAATTAAGCATATACTTACATACCTATCCTTTTCTTCATGATTTTCAGCTAATAATGATAAAGTCTGCACAACCTCTATCTTCTACTGTTAACTCTGACTTTTCTTCCTTTAGGTCCTAGTTTACCCGGACTTTATTAGCTGGAGCCTCTACACCAGATTGAATAAAAGCGGACTTACGACTTACTTTACAGTCACTATGATATTCATGATTCTTGTCCTAAAAGGAATTAACAATTAAGCAAATATCACATGTATTTTACATACCTAATAACACATTCTTATTTCCATTGATATAATATAAAGGCAATGATTTCATACTGGAAGAATTAATATTATGCATAGACTTTATCAAACATTTTTCTGATTATAACTTTTAGAAATCAAGAGTAAACCGTACATATTTCTACTTAGTAGAAAATTGTTCTACGCATTCTGCATACGCTCTACTCATCAAAAGTGTGCCCACTATTACTACATAATAGAATTTTGCTAAACTCATACAAAATGTTCGTACTAGTATTTAATGATAATTTGTTCTACCTATTCTACTTACGAACAAACTAAATGTTATTTACTTTTACTATATTTAATTCATTGATGAAAATTTAGTATCTACTCCAATGCTATTTTGATTCCTTCCTAAATGTTTCATTCTTTTCTAATATTGAACAATTATATTTGTTGATCCAGTTTGAATGTTTGTGGGTCGCTCCATTTCCCAGCCGATGGAAAATAACTGACGACTGGCCTAGTGCATCTATCATAGAGATCAAAAGAAACATTTCTTTTCCTTAACTGTTTTCACTAGCTCATACTAAATTATTTAGCGTCAGACAAAAAAAGATGTAAAGTATAACTTTGAAAACCAGTGCTTTATTGAAGCATAGAATTTTTAACAAACGTAACCTACAACTGCCAACATTTTGTTGTACGATTGTCTATTGCAAACGAAGGGCAATTACTAGTGCTCACTGGTTACTGTACGATGTGTTCCGCAAGCGGACAATTGCTGATAGGTATAAATAAAATTTAACAGGTTAATAATTACATATATTTTATGATTTCTCTCCAAATAGCAGAACCAACCAAAGCTAATAGCGTTATGATGACAATACCAATTTTTAAGAGGCTTTTCCTTAAGGTTTTTATATACCACTAAACTATTTTAGCTGGCCCTAGTTATGTTTTATATTAGATGTCTTATATTGTAAAATTTGAAGCAAAATGAAAGAATTCGACTCTTCAACATACATTCTACCTTACCTAAGTGTAATGGCACATTTTTAAGACTTGTTTACTGCTCTCTTGATAAAATATTTAAACATGTTCTATGGAACTCAAGTTTAATGATGACCTTAGAATTGCCTATAATTCCATAAAGTTTATTTTGTACCTAACAACAATTATTTATGTCTAGCATTCGTGGCTCTACTGATTTGTACAGCAAAGCATGAAATAATATGGAATTCTAATTCTGATGACTTTTTAAAGATATTTGTATATTATTTCAAGTTAAAACCTGTCTGGCGGACATTAAGGTCTTGTTTTTTTCAGACGCTTAAATTAAGTTCAAATTATTAGTTACCTCCCTTTACAATAACAGTGAAATTTTAACTCAAAAACTGGGCTCAATCAGTCACGTCTCCCTCTGAAGAGATTTTGAAAATAAATTAATCTGCAGGGCAAGATTTCTCCTACAGAAATTTTGCTAAACTGTGCTATCTTAACCTTAAAAGTTGGGAGCATTAATTTACTGAATACAAACCAGAATGACTTAAATTGAACTAACAATTTCATTACGTACTTGAGCTGACTCTAATAACAAGAGATTACGTACTGATGAATCGAAGCTAACTAAATTTCAAATTTAAATCCAAATCATTCGATCGAATCAAGTTCCAGAAACGCTTGTTCCAAAGAATTTTCATTCTTTCAAATATACCGTATTTATTTGTTTCGTTAATCAAAAGACAATTTATCAGATATATGTCATTTCACTGGCGGAATTCAACCATTCACACATTCACTCAACACACGACTCATCTTCAGATCATTTAGGCTGTTCCAATTAAACTGCGTCTCGCCTGAAGAGTATTTTTATTCTCTAAATTTTAATACCTATCAAAAACACATTTTTTTTTACATATCTTCACAAAATATTAATTTATCATGTCAAAACGCACTCTAGTTCCCGCAAGAAACTAATGGATCCTTCTTACTTAGTTTACAATCCTTTTAGAAAATGTTTCAATGGTTTAACAAAATTATTAGGCTACGACAATACTTTTATTTGACTCGTTAGGTTTCGTCCACAGAATTCTATAATGTATACTCTCAGACTACTAAGTTATTTTTCCTTTATTTAAGAATTTTAATTTTTAGTCCAAACCGTCCTCCAATCAAGTCCTTTAATGGTGACTTAATCTACGACACTACTGAAAACCTAGTTTACCTTTTAGAATTTAATTTCGGAATTTTGGACACTTTACACAATAAAGGTTTACTCAAAATAATTTAATTTCAAATTTACTATTATGCAACAGTTTAAGTCCCTACTGAGTTATCAGTACTAAGTCCCTTCTCTTTCGAAACCAAACACTTGCTAATAAACATTAGTCTAATCCCTAAACGGCAGGAGCATTACATTCAAATTCGAAGTTACGTAAGATCCAAGTACGTCACAATTCAAACCACAGTTCAGAAGATACGTTCTCTACAATTCTAAGAATTCAAGTGGCAGGTCGTCAAACACGGTCCAAGATCAGAACGAGCGCACAATTGCGACCCCACACGAGTGCCGGAGGAACTATTTCAGCGATACAAACAGAACAGCTCTGATCACGACAGCCACCTACCAGCAAAGTTGAAACTGTTTCGGAAGTTGCTTCTTTCGAACGAATAAAGCTAATATTAAGAAAATTTACTTTGTCAATACAATTTAAATAACAACTTAAACAAAAATGTAGAGTTTATGAAACAATATTCGCTACAACTCATGACAAGTTATATGCAAAATACTTCAGTGTTTGAATCAGTTTGGATTGTTAAAAGCTGCACGTTGATAAGCTCTAACTGAAACACTAATTAACAAAGATGCTTCACCTGCATGGAGATAGACACTAAGTAAACAATCCCGGATTTCCTGAATGTTGTTTGATATGCGAATTTTGCTATTTAAACTATTTCTTGCATATATATGTGTGTGAATTTGCATTAACATCATGAGATATCAGACGTATTTCGTGCCATATCAGTTAAGTAATTTCGAGGTTCTGGGTTAGTGTATGGTGTTTTGAAAATTCACTATGAAGGACAGGAGAGGTCCCTTAAAGAAAAAGTGTTTGTGCAAGCAGTCTTCTGCTCTACAGAGGTTACTGTCCAGAGTTCAGTCTGTTGATGATAGTGCGTCGTAGAGTTTTCAACAGAACATTGAACGTCATACTAATATTTTGTAACTAGGTGGTAGCTGGGACAATATACCATACAGTTTGCAACTCTGGACTTGCATGGAGATAGTAATCACTGGAGCATCTTTAGGACAACTGGGAGCGCGATAGTTGTTCGAGACGCAAACACACAAAACTTCAATACACCGTATAATTTTCTACATATTTTTAGAATCAACATTGAGCAGAGTAGTTACAGACCTGGTATAAGATAGGTATGGTAGTGCATCTGGAAATTTTGCACAATAGCCGAAGTTCCATACTTTTCCACAATTAAAGTTTAGGATTAGACAAATCTATATTTATCCAAAATTATGCAAATATTTGGCAAAGTTTTGAATAAGGCTGAGCTGCCTCCACTTTTTGGATTAACCTACATTCAGCCAGTTTTCGGTTGAACGTTTTATTCCCTGTAAGATTTCAAAATACGCATATATGTCTTTTCCAACGTATTTAATTAAAGCAGAACATTATTTGAAAGTAGAAAAGAAGAAAATGTAATGTTACTTTAAAATCTATTTTCTTTTTTTAAAAAAAAGGAAAGGAAAAGCTCAAGTGGTCGGGTTTCGATCCAGGGTCCACTAACACACTGAGCAGATGCTCTCGTGACTTAGCTACAAAAGCAGTTTGTGTTTATAGCTTTGCGAGTGATATTCATAGCTAGGACTTTACTACACAGGAGGTTAATGATCAACATCTAGATTTTGCTATGAGGAATGTCGGAAGAAAAAAAAAGGAGAAATACGTTTGCTACTGCGTAAAGATTTATACCAAACCTAATTCCCATTTCTGCCAATGCAATCATGTCGTTCTTGATCCACCAGTCAACTGTTTATTGTTCACAGTGTAAAAGCAACATGAGCACTGAAAATGGTGGGGCGTTCAGTTACAAGCAAGTAACTTTACTCCTGTTATTGGATTATAAAATATCAAACCAAGGCTTAAACTTCGTCCACAAAACTACGTAACCTCAAAACGGCCAGTTTAGCTTACACTTTGATCAGAAAATGACCGAATTTTAAACGTAAAATAAGTTGAAGTTCACCGACGAAACACTTCGGCCAGTTTCAGCCAATTTTCAGTTAACGTTAAGCCATTACAAAGAAAATGTTAAACTTTAAAACGGCGTTAATTTTACCAGTCTTTCTACTAAAGGGCTTACACTATATCCACATTTAAGAGTAAATACAACAAAACACTAAATTTCGACTTTTGTTTCTCCAGAAAGCGGAGTAACTTTTATCCATTTCGTGTTTCCACTTTTTACAGTGTAAAAGTTGCATTATCTTCTCTAATTTAGGTACATAGAAGATTTCTTTGAAAATTAAATTTAAGATTTTTTCATGAGGACTTATCTGAGATGTCTAAGCCTAAAATCCGGCCTATTTAAGCTTAAAATCGCAGGATCATGTTTGATCCCCTATAAAATAAAAGGGTTGATTCAACATAATGTTTGTTTGCGTACAGACACTCGCTTGATAGGTCTAAAACCTTACAAATGATTGCAGCGTTATATTCAACTCTTCACAGAAAAAGAATTTGATCCTTGTGAAGATATCACATTTGCTTTTGCATAGTATGACGAAGAAAATCCGCTTACATTAAATAAACTACTTCGAAATAAAAGTTGCAATTCTCGCTCTGAGTTGGGCACATGTAAAGCTTCTTTGGATGTTTTCATAAAAACACATCTGTGATATTTAAGCCCAAATTCTTCATTTTTTTCAAAGTGCCATATTTGAACAGCCGTAGAGAAACGGGGTGTGATTTCGGTCCATGATTTTTAGCATGCAGACACTCGGTTGGTATGTCTAAATATTACGAAAAAATGCAGTCAAATTCAACCCTTTAATCCCCCAATTTTATACAATTCATTACTCATTTTTAGCCTAATTTTTGGAATAAAGGAATTTATTTTGAGATAATTAGGTTTCGCTACATGTGTACAGGAGAAAAAATGCCACCTTCCATTTTCAACA
>JAGDQP010035692.1:0-19450 GCA_022664845.1 Lepisma saccharinum
GGCCTTGGTACCAGGCTTCGAACTTCTTGCCCCACCTACGAGCCAACGCTTGGGAATAATTCTTGAAGACAGGACTGTCATAAAATACAAGATGCGAGAAAAAAAAAAAATGAAATCAACAAACAGCATTATGATTTGAACCTTGAACATGACGAACGCTCATACTTACTATGTTGGCTCGTAGGTGGGGCAAGAAGTTCGAAGCCTGGTACCAAGGCCTCCGGTGCTAATCCTCCAAAAGGAATACCACCCGAAGCTTGCAGCCTAGCTAGATAATCTTGTGCAGCTAAATGCGACGCCATTGTCCACCACGCAGCACCTGGAAGATTAAGTAATACTATAAATTCTATGTGTAATACAATAAATATTACTTTAATATATGTGTAATACAATATGCATAAATATTACTTTATTTCAAATCGAACATATGTATAGAGTAATAACCTATAGTCTTCTATTAATCCTATTATGACTAGGGCTCGGAAGCAGATAAAATGTTAGAATCTCTTCAGACGAGGCCACTAGCAGCGCTTCCCGTTGGTGAATACCAGAAATAAATCAGAGGTTTCACACACTGCCACGATCGTGCTGCAGCAGCGCTGCTAGTGGCCTCGTCTGAGTACAGTCTCTAAGAATTTAAGACCGATGCAGACAATAACTCGCTTCACCTCAAACTGAAGCAAGACACGTGACTTTAATTCTACATTCTTTAGAGTTTTTTTTTTTTTTTTCTTGAAAGTAGTTTTTTGTTCATTTTCACAGTTTCACTCGTCTTGCAATATTAGATGATCACACATATCCATCCCCCTTTAAAGTATAACGTCAAAATTCGAACTTTGTTTATCCGTTGTATAAGATGACCTATTATAATGAAGAAATAAAAGTTTTCTCGTGATTGTTGTATGAAAATAAGCGAGCTGTAAGTATAATCCCCAGATGCAATAAGTTCCTCTTATCATCACCAGGAAGCAGCATGTTACTGAACTATACTGTCAGCTATCGCTAGCTCCGATTACTCTGCTAATTCTGTGTGCATACAATTGTAATTCATTACATAAATTAAAATTACGATAACATTAATTAAAATTCAAGTAAGACAAATTCACATTGTGATAAGGATAATTGATTTGCGTTGTGAGTAGGAGGTGAAAAGTAGAGCGAACACACAAGTAATGAAGAAGGAAGTTGCTGACATATTTACGGAAGAATCACTGAATCCAGGTCTCCAATCGAAAATGGTAAAGTGTTCCATTGGTTCCTCGCCGAGGCACAAAATGTTGCTAAATCTGGTATTTAATTCACGACTTTGGAATAAGTTGAGACGTAAGTGAAGCTATTATGCCTCCTAAGTACCTTACATCAGTTAAGAAGTAAAATTCAAAGTCAATTTAAGTACTCACATAATTTAAAATATCAGGTGGTAGCGCGTCTTGACTACGAATCGGGCGGCCCGGGTTCAAATCCCGGACAGGAGGCTGGATACTTTCTCGCAGTGTTCCCATCCCTGGTGCTCTAAGGTGTACTCAGCCTTCTATCAAATGAATACCAGAGTGTCCTTGGTACTCCTGGGCACCTTGGGAAGGTAAAGGTGGTCGAACGTGGGACTGACCACCACAACTCACTTCGCACCGTAGGTAGAGAACGTGGAGCGCTACCCCCACATCCCCCATGCGCCGTTCACGGCGCGTGCGTATCGCACAGGGGATAACTTTACCTTCTTTATGAATAACTGAGTCAGGATAGGACTATTCGAAATTGAACTGAACTGAATTTAAGGCCTTTAGGCAACTTTGGCTCAGGCCGTATGAATGATTGTATGAAGAAAGTGAAGGAAGAAAACCCACACCCGGTGTTTGTCCATCACAAAGCTTACATGACATGATATGGGATGAGATCGAACCGAAGACCCCAAGCACCAGAAGTGAGCGCTCTACCACTGAGTCACCACGCCCCCAAGGACATTGTTATTGTCCCGCAAGAAACGAAATAATTGTTCCCATTAAGCTTTGATCAATATTGTTCCATGTTATTATTAGATTATCCATTATTTGGCCTGTTAACCCTACTAATAAAGAAGTATTGGAGAAAACGTATGTGACAGAATACCAAAACGACACAATTACAAAGAAACTGGTTAAAAGAGATTGTTGACACAAAACCATACTGAAGAATGCAACTGCTGAGGAAGAAAATAGACTGATAAAGAGGACGGATGCAAATCATACATGATAAGAAAGAAGAAAATTCAACGATATGACAATAAAGAAAGCTTAGAATCTGGACGGATTGAGACAACTAAACTCTGCCTTGAAGAACCTGCCGCAATGTGCAAAATGAAAATGAACTGAATTGAAACAATGGCCTTTTCGTTCATGCAGAAAACCCTAACAGAATTACTAACGTTATCCAGTAGGAAAATCAGAATATTCTTAACGTAAAAATCTCCGTTCAAATATCAAAAGATACGCTCTATAGAGAGACAAATAATTGAAGGAAATCGTTATCTTCAAATATTTTATCACTGCTAACATATTGACTTAATGCTTACGTTTTCACATACTGCTTAAGTTAAAGATATGGTACGCATTTCTCGTCATCTACTTTCCCGAAGAAACTAAAATATCACACTACCATTGAAACTATACAGCATACCATAATTACGCATTTGAACATTAGTTATTCCATTTTTATATATATATATATACAATTTGTTCCATATTAATTAAATAGCAACATTTACGTCATTTTTTAATTAATTCTCTTCCTAAAAAAACTCCTTGAAAAACAATAGGAATAAAAATCAATCAATAGAATGACGAGCAGTCTATACATATCGTGAGTTTCATGATTAGTGAGTCGCGATAAAAATACAATGGTTCATAATGAGAACGGCTCCATTGAATTTAAATTTATGTTAAAATTAATGGCACGTAACAAATTTTGCCGGCCGGGTGGTCGAGCGGTCTGCGGCGGTAGGCTATCGACTCAACGGTCCCGGGTTCGAGTCCCGGCTGGGGCATGGGTGTGGATTTTAACACTTAACAGCTAAGGGCAAATCGTGACGGGCCGAAGTCCAAAGTTACTAAACTGGCCCATATAAAAATAAAGTTTACCGAAGTTTTACGTAACAAATTTTCTACCTGTATCAATTTTTTTTTCTTCTCAATTTTCAGAAACAACACAAAAAGCACTCCAGAATTCAAGTATAAACACAACTTGAAAGAAAAGCAGAAAATTGTTCACTTCACTGATTCGAGAATCAAACCAACCCTTCCCCCCCCCCCCCCCCCCCCCCCCAACTACTGGTTCCTTTATTACTAAGTTACCAGTGAAACGAGTAACTTATATAGACCTACGTATGTGATGATAATGTATTTCCTCTAGCGTTCGATTTGTAGTGGGGGATAGTTGGGATTTCTTTCGTGGTTCTGTTTTCCGAAATATCCCCCAAGCCTGGAATATACATTGATATAAAATATGGTATTCTACGTTCTGGAAAAAAAAAAAATCACCCTCTCTGGAAATTATACAAATCGGAGACTAGTTCCGTCTGCAGGAAAGTCTATGAGAATGACCCGAAGGTTCCTCGCAACGTGAAGCGAAGACGTGTACCAGTGCCTTCCATCGGCGATGTTAGCGTCATACGAGCCTACAGTTTTATGTGGACTCCGAACCACTAGTATTCCTACCCAAGATTTTTATACAGAACTATATTGTGCGCTTACATTAACAACAAACACAATCCTCTAAACAACGAACAGAGTATTCATAAACCACATTCTTGTTAATTAGATTATATTCTTAACAGAATTCATTAGGTTTCCTATCAGTAAGTCTTAGTATATACTATTAATCTCTTCTTAAGACTATTTACACCTATTAAAGTACAATATTTATCCACTTCTGGCTCAGTGAAATGGAAATATCACGACAATCTAGCCTATTTTCAAAAAAACTTACCACTCAAAACTACAATCCATTTTAGTATACTGAAAACACAATCAACTACAGCAACAATTCAGTACGCAGAATTCCGTTTCTAAGTGAAAGAACAACTCGATATTACGCTGGTCACACAGTTACAACCGTATAACAATCTTCTTACATGTTACGAACACACTGAGTCGCGCCAGCAGATAATCGACCTTTATGCAAACAGTACATTTTGTCAGCCAGAAACACACCTTGATGCCGCTCAACATTTTACAACAGATATTTCTATCTATGAGAAGTCAAGTAAACGTGCGTGGATGATAAATAGTCTGATATCTTAGATAACATATACTTACCCACCTTTGACACATACACTACACCAACTTTACGTTGGCTGGTTATCTATTCGTCTTCAAAGTGATATAAAAATCTCCGTGTGTTATCAACCGTCTCTCTTACAATAATGGAATACTTTTCGATTAATTTCAATGTAACATGTACCACGTTCTTTATTATCTATTTGCACTGGATATTTCAAATTACAAGGATTGAGTATAACCACATTTAAAATAAGCGCCGCAAAAACTGAGCTATGCTCACGCCCAAACTAATTTGGAAAGGAGCTCATAATTATTTGAGGTATGCTTAATTTGAATTCTACTTATGGTCTTTTGGCATCACTCAGGCCAGGACGGGATAAGTAGATGAGGGAGACTAGTTAGGGTTTCCTTAAGGTACCATCCAAGCATTCGCCTGGTCAAACCTTGGGAACACCAGTCAGGACAGTCCGCCGTAGGGTTCGAACCAACGTACCTACCCATTGCCAATCCGAAGACCGCGATGTAACCACCAGGACTACGGGGGCTTGGTTTCGAAATTCAAACTACTCCCGGAAAAATAGTAGCCCTCTACTGTTTCATTACGAAGAAACAACATCCATGACTAAGCCCAGAATTCGAACACAGAATCAAGCTAGTTGAGAATCCGAGTATACACAATCATACATTGATACCTGAAGAGAGAAATTATGAGAAACGTCTCTTGATGGAAGGCCCATCGGAAATCAAACGCAAAAGCTCGTAATACAGCAATTCTTGGCTACTATCCACTCTATTCGGTACATTCTAAACAAAGGCGTATTCTTCTGTAAAAGAGAGATTATCTGAGATAACCTAATTAACATCATTATTTCACATCTCACTCTGACATCGGTTTACGTTACTTCGTGCAACTTTTATTCAATTGGGCGTCTCCTCTATTTTCTTCATGTTCCCGACGTGTTCATCTCGACCGACAGTGAAAGCATATCTCACCCGCTCAATACTTCTATTTTCAAGCAAACAAGCGACTCTTTGACGCCTAACATTGGCATGTAACATCACGAATGTCATGTATTCAATTTTACAGAAGTTTTGGGATTAAAACACACCACTTTTGCGTGCTCTAACTCATATTGAATTATTTTACACAAGGCAAATCAACAAAGTGGATAAAAAGCGGGAAGATGTGAAGTTTTACATTATACATTATCGAAATCAATACAATTATTGTTTTCAAACTGAAAATAGACAATTCTCAAAATAAAAATATGCTAGTAAATTATAGGTATTGCTGAGAAAAGAGTAGATGGAGTCGCAAACTCAAGACTTAGCACTGCTGCTCGTTAACTAGCAGTGACATCTATACAGAGTAGGGGGAAATCACGACCTCCAGTGTTGCTACGCGTGTCCCCCTCTGTTGACGTTTCTCAGAACCTATTCAAAATTGTCAGCGCGGCAAAACAGACTGTTTGTTACCATCATAACATTATTATTTCATTTTGTTTCTTTAAATAGAACCCACGGGTCAGGGACAAAAAAGAATTGTAACAACACACATACGTTTTCGGAGATAAGTAAAATAAATATTACGAAGTACTTACTGGCAGGATTAATTCCTAAACTGGCTGCTTGACTTGCTGCGACACTCAAAGTACCTAAGCTGCCAAACGATCCTGCAGCAGTTGTTGGGGGAGGAACCCCGAACGTGGGAGGTCGACCCATCATGGCGTACGTTCCAGGGAGATGTGTTAAATGATTTCCAAATCCTCCAGGTACAGAGCCAAAAATGGAATGAGCTACAACAATAACATCGAAAGTAAATGACTTGTATTAACAACTGAAGACCTCGATCGTAACAAGTGATAATCCACAAGATTACTTTTAATACCTAAATGTATATTTTGGTCCAATTCTTTTTCAGAAATAAAGAGCAAGTTCTTCAAGGGTATACTTAGATCCCTATATGTAAATTATTTCTTTTAAATGTCCAAAGTTAATACAAGAGAGGATGGGGCAACGAAAATATTTCGTAATCGACTTGTTTATTTGAATCGAAAACGTCAATTTTGACTTCGGAGAGGACGCGCTGTGGTCTAGTAGCAAAATGTTCAATTTTATTAAGTAGCAACATGGGCTAAGTGACACCATATGAAAGATTGTTTAATTCCATTTACAAAGATGTTACTATTTTGGAATTTTACTAAATACTTTCGAAGAAAATGAAGGTTTTGCAACTAGGCCGCGAAGAATGGAGCGGCACGTTAAAATTTAGCACAATTCATCATCCCCTCAAAATCAAATTGATTTATTACGGCATTTTTCAAATGAACTACTCAGTTACGGATTCATTGGAGTTGGAGAAGAGCTTGCAATAGAATTTTTAGCCAAATTTACATTCTGTGGGTTATCATTATATTACGACTAAGGTCTCAAATTAATAATAATTTGACTTATTACGTAAACAAAATAATAAAAAGGGGCAATTGTAACATAAGATCACAGCAGTATTAAAATTTCTCAATACATGTAAAATCCCGTTATTTACAGGACCCACGATTTTATTTCATTATAACGAAAATTCGTTGTAATGAACACTGTATTGGAGAAAAAGAATTCGGTTGGAATTTCGAAAAACTTCGTTCTAATGCAAATTTCGTTGTAATGACATTCGTTGTAACGGAATTTTACCTGTAGTATGATACATCCAACATAATTTCTCTTTATTTCTAACACAACAAGATGCAGCCATTCAGCAGAGTTTTTCAATGCGTTAAAACAATCGAATCATTAGGGTTCCACTGATTCAGGGACCCGCCAAAGGTAAATCAGTAACGTATGTAAATAGTAAAGACTACAGACATGGGATGGTAACAGGGGCCTTAACAGAAAATAGTCCAGGGCCCCAAATAGCTTAAGCTAGCACTGTTTATGACTACCATCAAATTTGAAAGAGAAACGTGTTTGAAGTCAAGCATCAATGTCTTTCGCGTGTTTATCCACTTGCCTTTCCACTCCTACAGCTTCCGTAAATGCAACTTATAAAGATACTATTAAAACCCAAAAATAGATCTTTTAGCACGAGCCTCGGCCAGTATTGTCGTTGCTTTTCGTATTGCGGTCCAATATTTCATTATATATGTGTTGTTCACGATATGGGATACCTAAATACAATCTGCATATATTTTGAGGAGGGAGAGAGAGTACAGTATGGTTAACACGGCGAGTTTGAAGATGAAATAGATTGTGACAGAATTAGACAATTACTTGAAAAAATATAACACATGACTGCGTAGCATGAAATAGTGTAATAATGAAGGCAATTGTAACCACCTAGCACAAATAAGCTGTGTGTAATGTGGACGATAAAAAGGAAATACTGATGGAGACAGCAAGAGACAAATATTACAAAATGATAACCTTTTCAAACCCTAATTTTGAAATTCCCGCCTAACAAACATTTATTTTAACAAAAAAAAAAAAAAAAAAAAAAAAAAAATACTGAATTGGTATCCTGTGTTTCTTTGTGTATTTGGCATCATGATCTCACGCTTCATTTAAGCATGTTACATTTTCAGTTTTTTTTTTTTTAATTGCTATAGCTTCCAATGTTAAGTGCATTTTTTAATTGTAAAAACATCTGCAGAAACATTGGAATTGAGATATTCTTTATAATACTTAGTACTAACAATATTCACTACTTCGGAAAATTACACATCAACAGTATGTAAGAAAAAAAATGAGTAGTTAAATTTACAAGGATTTAGTATTTATGTTTCTCACAGGAGATTTAGTAATCTAGCTAGGGCTTAGAAGAATGCACGACTGACTTCACTAACCAATTAGGTTAGTTACCATTGACGTAAACTTGATTCGTTCATGGGATTGAGGGGATCCAGGAAGGAAAAGTTATTTTATGATTTGGCCCCGTATCACTCTGGAAGGTGAAGTCCTAGTGAACACCAATAACTAGTTATGCTAGGTAAATGCTTATATTGGTACACGTTATAAGGTAACAACTCAAAGTGCGCGCTGCGCAAGCGGGATGAACTGTTTCAGTAGACATGTGTGGACCCTTTTGTTTAAGACCTTTAGTCAACTTTAGCTCAGGCAGGATGGATGGATGATTGGTGGAATTGGGAGGAAACGGAAGAACAAAATTTTTCCACCACAAAGACCACATGGCACGAGCAGGGATCGAACCGACGACCCCAAGCACCAGAGATGAGCGTTCTACCATTGAGCCACCGCGGCCCACATGTGTGGATCTGTTCGCAAAGTGTCACTGTGAAAGGGTGTGGCAGAATGCTACGAGTATATAGAATGCCATCAAGGAGCAACGACGTGCATATCGGCAAATAACCCAATGTGAACGAAGCTGTGTGGTAGGCTTCCGGAGGGTGGACTTCTCGTGAAATCGCGACAGAAATGGGTAGAAACTTATCTACCATGTACAACTGTTCTTGGAAAAGCCACAGACTTGGATCCGGGCGTTCGCGGTCCACTGATGCAAGATCTGCACATCTGCAGGATGCCCACAGTGAATCAGAGGTTGTGTGGCTGTGTGCGATTGTTTGCGAGACCGTCAGCTGTAGAGCGCTTGCAGCACACTCCTCACAACCGTCAAATTCGTGTCGCGCTAGTGCGTATTCATCGTATCCAGCGAGTAAAAAAAAAAAAAAAAAAAAAAATCCCCGTTTTCCAGTGTGTCGTCGAGATACTTATTTAAGGGAAAATGATAAAAAAAAAAAAGTTTATTCTACCTTCTACACGCAATAGCAGGGTCAAGACATGAAATAGCTTTGGATAGGTTAAAACTAAGAAGGTGATCGACGCAGTCTGGATTTAAAGAAAAATTCCTACTTTTTCCATAATTTTACCCGCATCCACTAAATTCCCTGACGTTTCTGGGTTTTCAAGACCGCTGGACACCCTAGCATTGGGGTACAGAATAGAACTTTATACTATTCACGGACGAGAGATGTTTCTGCTTCAATGCCACTAATGGACGACAAGCCGCATCCATATATCAGACCGGCATCCGGCGGTATGTGGAAGGATTCCTTAATTTAACTCGTCCTAACGAGGGTGAGGACATCGCCCTAGTTATAATCCCAGAATGGCTATCAAACCCGTAGTGTTGTCATTTATAAACAGCAATTAAGACTGGGATTAAACACAATAACGCCTGCCCCATACCGCAGCTGCAAACCAATATAATCTTTGTTATATGAAAATGTTACCCTGGCCGGCAAGTTAACCAGATCTGTTGCCTATCAAGCATGTGTGGGACGTGATTGGTCTGTGCTCATCTACAACCAGCAACGACCACTGGAGAGCTTGCTGGCCATCCAGTTGCAACAAGCGTGGACACTATCATAGTAGATTACATCTTTGCGAGGGGGTGCATGCAACTGTCTATCTGCGTTCAACGTGGCGATAAGTACAATGGTTGAGCACTCACTACTTCTTAAATTACCTATTTCTCCTGTAAATTCTGCAAATTTTTACTAATTCTGGATCGGCTCTGCTGAACTTCACCCCAATGGTTACTCAGAATGCTCACAATCAACTTTGACACGGGCTACGCGCGCAATTTGATTGTGACCTTGTACCAACGCAATATATGAATTTTAATTTATTTATTTAAGCCTTTAGGCAACTTTGGCTCAAGACGGGGGTGAAGTTCCGCAAAGCCGATTCAGCCTCTGAAGTTTAACTTGTAAACCGTAAAAAAGGGTTGTGTCTACTGTGTAAGATTTCAAAATGCGTATATATAAAATATAACGTAACCTGACTTTCCGGGTTAAGTTTACTAGTGGCGGACCAATTTTAAGAAAGTTAAAGGATGAACTGAGTTAATTTCATATTGTTTGTGATGAAATGGGAGCGAATGTGGGTAACACTGAAAATGAATAATAATGTTGTTGTAGTTAGTTTTTTTTAGATGTTTTAAGACGCACTACATGTGGTGGCGGAAGGGACTATTTGGCGTAGAGTTACAGCTGTTACGTGGATGCGGGTAAGGCAGTGTTCAAATGGCGCGTGTTTATGGTACGCCTCCCACTGCGTAAACCGCACGCTTCCCATGAACACGGGCTTCAATGCCGGCAGTGTGTAATGTGTTTTTACTGATTTTGGTTTGGTCCGGCATGATGTTTTTAAAAAACCGAGAAAATTAAACGCCGAAAAAGAAACTTTTTTTTTTTCAATTTTTCGTGCTACTTTGGAAAAGAACGGTTCATTTTACTATTACAGGGTCCTTGACCACATTTTACGACCAGTGAATTAGTTAAAATGTTAGTTCATGTTGAAAACATATATTTAGAAAAAAAAAATCCGCTATGGGACTGCCTCTGACAGTATTGAAGCATTACGTAAGTTTTCTCGGTCTGAGCCAAAGATGCCTACGGGCCAAAAGTGAACATAACTTTTCTCTCACGTACAAGGGTGCTAATGAGATATACTGCATTCCTAATGTAAATTGAATTTTTTTTTTTGTAATTTTTTTAACGTTAAGAACATTTAATTGTACAACAAAAGCATTAGGTGTATTAAGTAGTGAAATAACCAGTTGTTTTTTTTTTTTGCCTCGTGGGAAAAAAAATAGTTTTTTTTTCCAATTTTTTTTTCGGCCTTTAAAACTCTAGCCCGGCACCAGTAAATAAATGCCGAATTTCCTAACCTAACCCAACCCGTAAACAGTAAAAAAGAATGAACAGAAGGTAATTGGATCGGCTCTGCGGAATAATAGCCCAAGACGGGACAGGGTGGGGGAGAGGCTGTTGGAAGAAAGTCGGTAAGGGCATGGTATAGAAACGCCATCCCGGCATTTGTCTAGCCTGAGGAAAAAAAATCAAGGTGAGCGGTCGCTGGAATCGTTCCCAAGGCATTCACGTGAAGAGTCAAGTTCCGCTGTCTTCGTGTGTGTCTATCAAATTAATACGTACTATGATTACTTTAATGGAACCACACCAAATCTAACTCAACAGACTGTATGAAGGCGGTATAAAACCCCTTCGCCATGACTTCGGGCCGCCGACATACCCTAAAGCCGTTGTCTCAATACTCCCCCGAATCGTTTAATGAGTGATAATTTACGTGGGATTAGTTAAGCGGGAATGTTAAATTATGAAAACATAATATGTAACTTCAAACTGTATGTAATATTACTTAATGTTAAGTTACATTAGGTCAGGTCATTGGGATTTCCGGGGAGTATCTAAAGTTAATCCGCTTATAGATATTACACACTTGGTGATGCACAGAACTCCGTGACAAATCTTACTTGCATTTAGTCTAATACATGTTCCATGATATCCTAAAGAAAAGACAAAAATGGCCATACTTATACAAATATCAAGATAAATATGATCAAACAATTGTAGTGAAAATAATGATAAACTATATGTTTTAGTATAACTACTTTAATCTTGGCGCCATTGCTACTTTATGACTTACCAAATTAGATCCGCAAGTATATGGTATTGTAATTCCTATAATTTTCTCCTTTGAAGCAGTAAAACACCAATTTGCTATTTACGCATTGTGAAGGTGAACAGTTGTATCACACCATAACATGTCGCGGAACATGCCTTCTTTAATGTCTCATTTCTAAGAGTACTTCTAACACGTTTAAAACATTCAACCTGAACAATCAGGCAACATGATGAGGCAAATTTTAGTTGAAGACTTACACACATAAGCAAAAACAAATCACACCGCGTTAAGCGAACATATTATGCCAGTGTTTGTCACAGATTGCTTGTGAGTAGGGGATAAGTAGGATACGAAAAGAACACACAAAGCAAATATATCGTGCTATTTCCAACTATAAAATTATTTATTTTTTGCGGGCTTTCGCTCATATAAGGCGTTCTAATGCAAGCACGAATCACGTTCCATCGTTGATCTACGTTAAGGAGCACATTACGTCAATGCACTGAGTAAAGTTAAAAGAAGAAAACTTGTTTTTAAATATTTTATAATATTACTTTTTTAGGGTATATTTTGCAAACTATTTTGAAATAAATAGAATAAATGAGACTTTTTAATTTCTTCGTCCATTATCGTTAATAAATGTTCGCTAGGCCGCGACGGAAATGGTCAGCAGACAATGTGCCTGAGTAGGCAAGGCTTTGCGTGAAAAGGAAAGTGCCCATTATAATTACAAACAACCAAAATAAGTTTATCATAAACTTGGACCAGACCTCACTCATCTTTAAACTCGCGACGGAGCTTCAACCTCAACCTCACTAAGCCCCGTTCCCGCGTTTGGACTTCAACCTCGTATGTTGAGGTCCAATTTTTAAATTTATTTTAAGGGCTTTAGGCAACTATGGCTCTGGTCGTACGGATGATGGGATGAATTGGTGGAATGAAGAAAGTGCGAGGAAACGGGAGCACCCCGAGAAAACTCACGCACACGGTGTTTGTCTTGTCCACCACAAAGCGCACAGGGCATGATCAGGGATCGATCCGACGACCCCTAGCACCAGAGGTGATCTCTCTACCAACTGAGCCATCGTGACCCTCATGTTGAGGTCGAGCTCGAAACTTAAGGCGGCCCAAAAGTTGTGTGGACTCTTTCAAAGTTAAGGTTAGTGTAAAGCAACTATTTTTAACACTAGATGGCAGCACTACCTACGTATACATGTACTCCCACAAATTCAAGAATATACAGTTGTTTTTCTTCTTTATATAATAGCGAATGAGATTCTTAGAAATCTCTTCTGCCTGCTAAATTCTTCTATGATAATCTATCCTCATTTATGGAGGAGTTGTGAACTTATATTGATGTTTGTTATCTTGTTCAAGTAGCACGTTGGTTCAACTTGTCCGAAGTTACTCTATTTTGTTATAAATGAGGCGTTACTAGTTCTGATACTCGCAGGGTTAAAGGCTGTAAATTCACATATTAGACTGTCTCTGATTTTTTTTTTTTCATTTTTTTTAGATTCACATAACCGAAAATAATTGTTGAATTTTGAATTGTATTTATGGCCTTTAGGCATCTAAGGCTCAGGCCGGGATAGGGAAGGATTCGGGAAGGTGTCGGCCAGAGCCTATGTTGAAAGTAACATCCCGGCATTGGCCTGGTATGACTGGGGAAACCCCCTGGAAAAACCTGTCAGGATGGTCGGCCGCAGGGTTCGAACCCAGGACCTCCCGAACGCTAACGCTCTACCACTGAGCTACGGTGGCTCGGTAATAATAATTGTTATTGTTTCAGAATCTGTAAAGAGTTCGCCTTACTGACATATAATATTTTGTATTTAAGACCTTTTCACTCGTGCAAAAGTTTATATTGGAAGTGAGCATTTGAACTGAGAGGAACTTACAACATTTGAGATTATGTTCTATGATATTTTTTTTTTCTCCTGTAGTCTAGCTATATAAGATGGAGGTTTCATAACCATTTCAAGGGTTAAATGATCCACACCGATTTCTTTTGTCTTTTGTTCATTGTTGAAATCGCTTGATTGTTGCAGTGAATATCCAAAACTAAAACACTGAAGCTTACAAAATCGGCACGTACAGAACTCTTGAAAGTTTCTTCTCTTTGGGCCTGAACTCTCTAGGCTTCAATTTGTGGGAGCAACATTGGCAATTTCGTGCAACGAAAGAAATACATTAGACATATACGGAGGTAGCAGAGTGCCATCTAGCATTAGAAATAATTGCTTTAGACTTACCTTAAAATAAATTATCATTTTCCAGTAGAAATTAGTACACGCATTTCAAGATTGGAACCAGTGGCTTAGCCAAGGGAGGGTGGGTGGAGGGGGTCCGGACCCCTCAGAAATTCTGACTTCTTAATAAAATTAGAATAAATTTAGGTGTAATTTTGTGTATTTCCAATACATACAAAGACGGAACCCCCCCCCCCCAAAAAAAACAACAACAGCTGGATCACTTCTGAAATGAAATTTGGCAAATACCACAAGAAATGTTGTTGCAACAACTCGCACAGGAGTGAATACAGTTAGCGAAAGCAGGAATGGATTTATAAATGGGGCCGGACCCACGGCGCCAAATTTTTGGGCGCAATTGAATCGTAAGTTGGAAGATTGAAATAAAATCCAAAATCACCGAAAGTAGTGTTTTATCGTCAAACGTTGTTTATTGAAAAAAATGCACAACGTCAGTTCGAAGTAAAAAAAAATGTTTATGTAATATAGAATTAATTTCTTCCAACTGACATTGCGACTTTATTCCTTGAGAAAGTTTTGGGGCTAAAAAAGACATTCGCATTTTTTGCGTTTATTTCCTTCTTCCCACTGACGATTCAAACCAACTCCTACGAGGCATTATGGGTGATTAACATTGATTAGGGTGGTAGACACGGTAATGGTGTAACCGGATACTTCGTGTTCAGAACAATGAAGTTGATGATAATCATGGAATGTTAGCTACCAGGACGCTAAATATTTTATTAACATATGGGGCGCCAAAATTTACTGTGCCCAGGGTGTCTTGAACCCTAAATTCAAACCTGAGTGGAAGTTAAGTTCAACGGTAAAAATAGAATGTGAAACGCCGAATTTTACAGAGGGATGTACATACAAAACAAAAACACAGTAAATAATAAAAGCTTGAAATTGAAGAAGTTAATTATGCTTGGTCCTCAACTTGTAGCGTAACCAGTTCTGGATAACCTGAGGTCCCTGAACCCCAAAATTAATCAATTTCTCTTTCCTATCCAAGGAGGACACTCACGTAAAAAAGACGTCATTTTTGTGGTCGAAAAATAAAAAAATCTCGTCAGTGTAACGAATCTACGTCGGTACTACGTGACATTTTGGTCTCTTAATTGACGAGATTTTGTCATGTCTCATTTCATAGCTTTTTAAGACATACTATGATTATATCTCGTTTTCGATAGCGACTGCGTGGGTTTGGAGTGAAACAGCGAATTTGTCGGAATCAATTGTTTTGTGTGTGTGCCGTAACTTTCAAAAATGTGATCAAAGATGCAAACACACAGAGATCAAACGATTGTTTTGAAAAAAAAAAAAAAAAAGGTTCATTTATAATGTTTATTTGAAACAAATACCTAGAGGAACAAGCTGTCACTGGACGGATTTTACACACGTCGTTTGGTTTGTGACATTTTCCCGTCATTTCGACGTCTCTTATATCAATTTTCGACCGACCAAAAAATGACGTTATTTTCACGTGCATGTGCTCCTAGGGAAGCTCTCGCTGAGACCTTAAGGATGGGGCTCATACTAATCAAATGGAAAGGACCTACTATTTTTAAAGTAACAAAAGATAGAAAACGGCCGGATTGATCGACATCGATTAATACAAATCTGAAAATCACTTTTTCTCTATATCTTCATTGCTTCTCGAGTTGCAGACAGACGGGAAAATGAAATTAAAACAAAACCAATTTTGGGATGGAGAAGGACCAGTACATGGACAGACTATATGCTGTACCAATTGATCGGCCGTAGCCAAGTAAACAATTGGCTAAAGCATGATTTTCTCATAATTCGGGAAAATTCAGGATCGAGTATGAGGGCCAGAGAACACACTAATTTCGAAAACTGCACACCTTTGGCTACACTTTGACATATTAAGAAACATACAGTACATGCTCTTAGTACATAATATTTACACTTAAGTATCTAAAATAAACTACATTGTTCGACATTAATTCGGCAATATTTATTGTAATATTAATCAGTGAACTTGATGAATCAATACGTTGAGTGTTTATTACTCCATAGATTCATCTGGTCCACTTTTGGCACGATTGCAGCTTTAACTTGCGACTTTAGTTCACGTATATTTGTAGTGAGATACAAGTTATCATCAATCGCAAACAATCCATTTGCTTATCAGTTATCACCGTCAGCAAAACTGATTAAATTTAAACCTTATTCCACATTGGAAGTAACCCTTCCGCTTCATTCAATTTTAGCTTATTTGCAATATGTTTGTTCCTGGTATTCCTATATATTTTAGTTATGGCCTACTCGTACAACTGAAGTCGAGAAATACTCTGTAACTGCGTGTACACATGTCGACGAACACCTGCGTAGCCCCGCATGTTTCCAATCGCGTAGATTTGTGAATTTTGATTGGCTAATCGAATTTATGGAGGCTAAACGCGGGTCCGTCGATATGCGAATCTGCAAGAAAATGCTCCTTTACTTGAAACATTAGAACGCCTTACTTCATCTGCTTGAACACATCGACGAACACTTACAGCTAGTCCCGGGGCTTGGTGTGGGGTCACTTCTCGGCCAGTAAGCTAAATGAAAGAAAAAGAAAGCTCGCTTTTATGTCAGCACGTACATTTTACAAGACACGAAAAGTCAAAATACAACAATAAAACACGAATCATAAACACATATATAATTTACTTTAGCTATTACGGCGCCTTTCCATGAACGCGCTAGCCACATGCTTTGAATGCGATGACTGAGTAGCCAATGGAAATATGTCAACAGGTGTTTTAATTGGCTGGATACTCAACCATATCGCATGAGAAGTACGCGTACATGAAAAGACGGGATTTCCATGTACGCGTTAGCCACGTACTTCACTTGGTATTTGGCTGACCAGCTAACAGAATGAGTGTTGAAGCATTTCTATTGGTTACTCAGCCAAATCGCAAGCAAAATACGCGGTTTGCGCTTACATGAAAATCCGGCTTTAAGAGTTATATTATTGACCACACTTTGACGTTTTTTTTAGCTTAAAATAAAAGACCCTTTAGACGTTTTAGTATGGACTACAATCTTACAAGAAAGTTGATTTGAAACATTAAAAGTGACAACGTTATTTATTTTCAAGTTAATGAAAACTTCCCACAATTAAAAATATAATTAGTCGACGTCGAATTTGAATCCTAGAATACTAACACGAGTGAAAAACTACTAAGTAGTAATTTTCATGTGTTTCCCACTTCTTCCCAGACTTGTTGAGGCATATGGAGTTCTAGATGTGCTCCTCAAACACACTATACTCTGCCTTTGTATAAAGGGCAGTCGTGTTCTATGTATCTATCTACTGCTGTGCATGATGACCAGTTGGGTGAATTTCACCTATGTTACTGGTGGCGCATTTTTTTAAGTCAACATATTTAAGGTATCGTTATTATGTCATATTTCCCCTAAGACCTTAAAAATACACTATATTCTACACTGGTCCAAATGTGGTTAAGGAAAAATAATTTTCACATAGTGTACGATGTTCACTTATAGCGAAAAAGCATCTGACACTGATTTGCGTTTAAAACTCAATTTTCTTTTTAAGAACAGCAATTTAGCCCAGATTCTGAAATATGTCTTTTTTTCTTTTTTATTTTTTTTTTGAGTTTTGAGCTATCTTTTCTATAATGAAATATATATATATAATTCAGCGGGTGAAAATTCAACTATGAAAGATAGACAATGCACGTTAGTATTCTAGGGTTAATGTGAATTAACAACCCTTAATAAATTAAAATTTAAGAGATGAACATGAGTCAGTCTAACACCATCGTTCTTTGACGACTTCCAAATTAGAAAATTCCTTAAATTTGCATCATTACAAGTTCTAAGAAGTACACAAAACATTTTCAACACACATGGGCGGGTATGTTAGCTAGTAGAAAACAAAAAGATAAATAAATTAATAAATATCAAAATAATTTCGGTGTTGTACTAAGGTTCTTCCAAACTACCACTGTGGTTGTACGTACAGATGTTTACAATGCTGAAACATTTGAAGTTCATTTGAAACATTAGAAGTGAAAACAAAAAACATAGGATATCCGCCTGGAATAATAAAATTATACATCTAAACGGTTTCTAAGTTTTATTGTAGGGAGGATCGACTACCGTAACGGATCCAGATACAGGGCGCCCCCTATCCTCAAGTGAAAATCATTAATTTATTTATATCATTTATTTCAAATATTTACCTAACATGAAACTTCAATTTCTTTCCGGACAAATTTATCTGAAATAAATTTTTGAGGAACTGCTTCATATGTCATGATAAAACAGCAATATGACGAGGAAATGTGATGAATTTATATTTAAAAATACATTTAGTGTGGGAATATCGAAAAGGTCCGTGGTTTATTCCTCAGACCTACGCCCCCTCAAGAAATCCTGTATCCGCCACTGATTGAATTTATGTATCATACACTATTATTAAACCATACTGGCACATTCCTTTAACGAAGTTCATTTAAAAGAGAAAAAAACGAATGAAAAATTTCCTAAAACCATTACAGAAGCGTTAAAATAATTCCTACAACCATTACAATTTTCTTTCTCAGAAATGGTGAACGAAAAGCTTTTTTTAAAAACAAAATAAAATATTGGATGTCATCGTATAAACCAAGTTAATGAACCTCGTCCAATGACCTTTAACTTCCCGTCATAGTAAATATAATTTTATTCACCGTACTTGACCTTGGATGATAATCAAGGTCACGGGCAGGTTGTGAAACGACTGACCTTGTTTCAGAAAACAGGTCACGTGACTTTACTAGCTTGCTCGCTAGTAGAGTAGTAGTAGTAGACTACTGCACGTGGAGAAACAATGACGTAGAATAGAGGGCGTCGGGAAGAGGGGGACGCAACAGAATAAGGGGGTTTAGCTGCTGCGGGAAAGAGAGATGGTAGGGGTGAGGTCTCGACAATCACCTCAGAAAATTCACCCCCGCCCATGTGTTAGCTTTAAAGTAGATATTCCGAGTATAAGGTGCACATGTGTTGGATGTAGTGTGTGTGTATATGTACCTTTACTGCTCTCTCTCTCTCTCTCCACGAGAGACGCAAAACACAGGAAGCCCGTTCATAAAATCTTATTTCGGAAATAATGAACTAACTCAATTAGTTCTGCAACTCCCCATCCCACCTCTATCGTCAAATACGATAAACATCTATTATCCAGCTTCATTAAACACCAGCTCTGTTATTACTATTTTTACTAGGGCATAGTACGTCTCTACAACAATTAATGTATACAATTCATATAGGAAAACACGAAGATGATTACATACACTGGAAAACAAGATAATGCAAATATCTCACTGGACTGTTTCCTAGTAGTACTGTTATTAATATTATATTAGCTTCTACTCACTCCCCCCTCTTCCTCTCTCCCTAGGAAACTACAGATGTGTCTTGTTACGATACAGATTACCCGATTCCTGGATTTGGAGTCAATTACAGGTTTATCTAACAATTTCG
>JAGDQP010035693.1:0-19450 GCA_022664845.1 Lepisma saccharinum
CTAGGATACAAGACCTGTGAAACAAAAAAACACATGAAGATCAAGTAAACTACATTAAAGAATTAGAAACAAACTCTGTAATACAAAATAAAAATAATGCCACAGACTCAACATTAATTCCGTTCTTTCTATAATATTCCAATTCGATAGCACAAATTTTCAAGAATTTACATAGCACAATAATCATTAATATTCTGCTCGTACAACAGGTGCTCCATAACAAAATTTAGTCTTGTTTTGGGGGTAAGTTGGGAATTGACTGACAAGGAAAAATGCAACTTGTCATGAGAGTAATTGAAGACTGAAAGTTCAGTTCGTCTGACAGACCAGTTCATCGGAAATCAGTACACGGAAAAGACCAGGTCAAATGAATAGTTAGTTTAATTTATTTAGTTCGCAAACGAAAATAACCTCCCACAGCAGTACAACGGCCTTGATTTGAAGTGTTCGATAATAAATATTTTAATATAGTTACCTACAATTTAATAACAGGTTTCATTCTCTTTAATAATTACAAGAACAGCAGGCAAAAAGAAAACTTCTTTCGAATTTTCACCTACAATATGCTAGTTAAATTTATTGTTTTTTTTTCACCTCCCCCTAGCGACCTCCCCCCTCCCCTTGCACATATCCCACGTCCCCAAGGTTAAGAAACCCTACTACAGCTAATCGGTCGTTTTAGAGACCGAGACTCTCAAAACCTCATCTGCATAGTACCTTGCTACTATGGACTCAGGACAAACTTAGTGATCTCATAATTCTTAGTATTGTCTCTGAAAACGCAAGGTCTATTAATGTTGAAATCATATTCTTTGCTTCAAGATGGCAAAAAAAAAAAAAGTATGATTACATCTAGATTAAAATATAGATGGGTAAAAGTACAATCTAAATAACTGTAGACTTAGAAATATTAAGGTTAACGAAATATAAAATGTTATTTTATAATGGGGGTCCGGTATCAAGTCTTGCGAGCGAGCCCATATCTGTTTCGTTATCAGACAAGCGAGTTTGTGTTTTTATCTGTTCGTAGTGTGGTGCAAAAAGTTAAGGGTAAAACAAGTAATACCCGTAGTTAAATTAAAAATTGTCATTACGCGCGTTTGGAACTGACCAGCTGTGGTGGCACAATCTACTTATTAACACAGGTGCGTTAACGTTTCCGGTATTGTACAACATTACCGCTTCATCAGAGATTATGATAAAAATATTACACATAGATAATATCTAAAAAAAAAGTCACTACACACAGAACGAAATTGATAAAAAAAAAAAAAACAGCGACATATTAATTGTAGGCTATCTTGATGATTTGAAGGAATAAATTTTGTCAGATCAGGGTTGTGAGAATGTAGTTTTTATATGACTTAATGTGGTAATTTTGAGGCCACCTGTATCAATGACTATTTGAAAATTGTGTTAAGTTGAATAATTATGTTAATGGAAGTAACACATGTAATAAATTTTATGAGAATTTTTAGAAAATTAGTTAAAATAAAAAGTTTTCGAAAATATGATTGCAAATTTTTATTTAATATTCTTTGGCGTTCTCCACGGGTCTTTCATAATTTCTGTTTAATAATATATCGAGGAAAGGAATAAAAGATCTACAGGGTAATCTGTATTTAAAGAAGATGGTTTTCTACAAATTAGGTAACATGATTCCTTTCACACCTCTTGTTAATATTGGACTTGGGTTTGTAAGAATCCATAAAAACTAAATGTTCTTTTTTACACAGTGAAGATATTTTGACAACCCAGAGCCAGAATTTGAAGAATCTGAATTTCTTTCATGCATCTTAATTAGAATAAATACTTTACACGAACATGACATTTCATACACCCCAGAAAAATGCAGTTTATCCGAATAACTACATTTTTGAGAGATTTTTCAATACTTTTCGGTGGACGTAAAGCGGTTGTTAAGTAGTTTTTTAAAAAGACTTCTTGCAAATTTTGAGTGATTTTAGGGTGTATCGGTAATTTTATAAATTTGGAACCCACAAGAAGATGTAGAACCCCCTATCGTCTCATTCACTAATCTTTGTGTACGTGTATTACGTTTCATTCTCCACGCTTGTAAAAGACCACATATAAATCAGAATATAGGTTTCCTACTGTATTTTAGGGTTCCTCTTGCATGCTGAAGTCAATCTAGAGTCGAACACTTCTGATTCTTAGCTAGTTAGTTAGTTATGTAATCGTCATCTGACCAAAATCATACCCAACAAAACACCCTCCTATGGACAAAAAGAAACACGGAATGAAACAATATTAGGACACAAGGTAAGTAAGTCCACGTACACACATACAAATAGTGCACACTGGAAACGACTCTAAAAAAAAAAGTGAGTGCTGGGTTACCTTAAAAAGCACTAATTTAAGCAGAGTGTAAGGCTGCAAAGCTAATGAAACAGAGTTAGATACTGCTCTACAATGTATTATTTCTTGCTTACTCCATTATGCATTTTTCAGTGCATGCAAACACAACGCAAGCAAAGCCACGCATTGAATAGAAGCTCGCACGAAAAAACGAAATATTGACAGAAATTATTCATTCAAAAGAAATACATTTAAATAAACCCCACAAGCAAAATTAAGAACAAAGCAACCATACACACAAAGCTAAGATAGAAGCTAAGGATGTGAATATGTCGTGTAATGAAAATGAAGTACGATACAAAATTCTCTTTCATTCTGCAGCAATTATATGCCACACTCACATCTCCTTTGAAAAGTGGTGAAAGTATAGTTTCGTTTTCTTTTCCACTTGAAACTATCAGACAGAAGGGTCACAAGTAAAATCGGCAAATTTTCTGATTATTATGTCCTATTTCTTCCTTAACATTTCTTTGAAGTGATTTTTAATGAAACTCATCGAGAGGCTGCAAGAACAAAAAGTTTTATCCTGATTCGAGCTAAAAAGCCAAAATGGTGCTCTGTCAGCGAACTTCCATATTGGCAAATTAAACGTTCATCACGCTTTCGGGCTGTCGTGCCACGCAGTTTAGTAGACGCCCTTAACATTTATAATTATCAAGTACTAATGATTTCTTTCAATTAACGGAATGTGTAATATGCACTGTAATTAAAAGCTAATAGAACGGATCTCCTCACCGACACAAGTGATTCTCTTACGTTACAATTTAGATATAATGAAATATAACAATTTTATATTTTCAGTTTCTCCTTTAATTTTTGTTTTCCCGTAAGTATAATAAACAAACTATTATACTTTTGTCTATTTCACACACAGTAATAAATAACGCCAGGAAGGTAAATTTAACACAACAGCTAATTAAAATTAAATTACAATAAATATACAGTACAAGAAAACAAGTTAGAGCTGCGATTCTACAACAATCGAGAAGGTTCTGGTCCCTTGATAGTATCCCTGGCACACAAGCATTCATTTCTACAAACCAGGTTGGAAACACTGACAACTAAGTACTTATGCACGGGTAAACCCACAGTACTTTTCTATTGTGTTGTATAATGCTTATGCTAACTTTGGCGCGGATAAGTATGGCGATATGGAAGTAAATTTAAGAAAAACTAATATTAAATTTTAAAGTGCTTGGTAACACTGACAACTTTGGTGTCTTATGATGAGTTCCGGCGGCTCTGAGTTAGTCATGCTAAAATCTTTCCGACAACACCTCAATCATGTCCGTGAACCTTGTGGTTTATGAGATATATTCTCTGAACATGGGTTGACAACATTGACAACGAGGTGGTTGCGGATGTGTCGATTAATATTTATGCCAAGGTTGGTGCTGCTACGTCTAACGTAATAACAGCAATTTGAAAAAAAAAATATATGTATTTTTAGAAACTAGGTTCGCAACACTGGGAAGTTGGGTGGTTGGTGACGTAGACAACCCCAATATTTTTCTATTGTGTCGAATAATGTTTGCACCAAGAAGCATTATGAGCAACTGATTAAAAAAAATAGGTTGGCAACATTGAACCAATGCACCAATGAATACGATTATGGCGGCTCTGAGCTAATCTCGCACACATTTTTCCAACAATACATCAAGCACCTCTCCACACCTTATGGTTGCTGAGATTTAATTAGTGGACATGGACAGACGGACAAACACACTAAGCGGGATTATAAGATCCCTTTTTCTATAGCTTCGCTATCAAGGGACCTAAAACGAACTGATAAACACACACAAACAAAGAAAAGTGATAACAAACAATACAAACTGGAAGCAAATCTCAAGAAAAACATGCCAAGTGCTGGGTTACCTGCAAGCCCCATATTAAACAGAGTGAGAGGCTGCATAGCTAATGAAAGTGAGTTAGTTACTGCAGTATAATGCACTTGCTGCTTACTCCTTTTTGCATTTTCCAGTATCGTATATTAAAGGATATGCCTCCTCTGTTACTATATGAATCTGGGAACTGCTCATCCAGTCTAACGCGCTGCATGTGTCGCCTCCAGAGCATCCTAAATTACCATTCTCAGCACAGTCGATTATCTACACATAAAGAAAAAATACCACCAACTTACATATAAACTTTCCAATCCATAATATTACATAATTGCGTACAGCATTTGTATATAGAAAAAAGCATGAATATCTACATGTGGAAGTGCTAAGTTACTACTATTTTATTTCAGACTGAAACACGTGCAGCAGAATAATTTTCCTAGAACATGTTTTGAAATTGTGCATAAAAACAATTTAAAAGAAAACAAATAAGAAAACCTACATATCCATAAAAGCACGGAATACAGAAACAACACAGAAAAATAAATTTACACGAATTTTGTTCATTAAACGGCTTTATCACAAATAAAGGAGAGGAAGGGATAAAATCTACTGGTTCTAGCTAATAAAGTAACAAAGGGAAGTGTTAAATGTACCAACTAACTCTATGGCTTACAGAATTCACAAATTCATCGCCGCAGTAACAATTGTTCGTCACTGGATTATATCTTAGTCATCTTCCACCATGAACACCTACCTATCGAAGATATCTTCTAATATTATCATTCCAGTGACGTCTCGGTCTTCCCAATGGTTTCTTTCCCTTCCGCTTACCAATCACGCTAGAATATAATCTTAGTTTTCCTCCATCCGAGCTACATTCAGTCTGTGGAGTTCTTTATGCAGTCTCGTCCATTCTCCGGTCGTCTCATCCCGTTTCGGTCCGTATATTTTACTCAAAAAAAACTTATTTTCGAACACACGCAATTTATTTAGAACTGCCAAGTTCGTACTCCAACTTTTGCAAACGTAAAGTATTACCGGCAGAATATTCGTTCTATATATGGCGAGCGTTTGTTACTGCGGCGATGAACTTGCGAGTTCCATAAGCCATAGAGTTAGTTATAGATTTTCAATTTCAGCTTTTCTGATATTAATCGCGAGGTTAGGAGTTTCTGGATTGAATAGAAACATGATTGCCTGATGCCACGCGACATTTTGTTTCTTCCATGACCTAGTTCTTGCTTGTTACATGCGCTCCAAAGTATTGAAATTTGTTTACTTTCTCTATGATCTCATTCTTAATTGTTATGTCTCTATTTCCTGCGTTCTCTGTGTTCTGATTTATCATGTATTTTGTTTTCTCTACGTTTATCTGTAGACCTATCTCATCGTACGCTTCTACCAAGATATCGGTGTTACTTTGTAATGCAACTGGATCAACCCCTATTAAATCTACATCATCCGCATATGCGAACAGTTAGTTCAAGCCATTCAATGTTAGTCCCTTTCTGCCCTCTTTTATTTTTAGAATCGCATATTTTAACGCAACAGTTAAACAGTAGTGGTGGCAAGGCTTCACACTGTTTCAATCCTCTGCGAATCTCGAAACTCTCTGACATAATTATTACCTATACGTATTCTGCTTCTGGGTCTGGTGAACCGTCCTGTTTTATTCCTATTTCTTCGCCAGTATTTCTATCAAAGCGAAAATCTGCTCGATCTCGTAGATCGATCTTTTTTTCTAAATCCACATTGGTGACCTGAAATATTTCATCTACGTAGACACTTAGGCGTGTTAGCAGGATATTACTCAACATCTTGTAACATGTTGAGAGTCAAGAGATTTCGCGGTAATTATTTCTGTCAGAACTATCGCCTCTTTTATATATCGGAACTAATACTGAGGTTTTCCATTTCTTTGGAAGCTCCTCTTTTCTCCGTATTGCACTTATCAATTGATGTAGCTCCTTGACTAGTTCCGCTTCTCCCGCTTCAATTATTTCAGCTGGGATGTTGTCAATTACTGGTGATTTAAATTTTTTACATTTCCTTATTGATATTTCGATCTCGATAGGTTCGCGTCTCTGGGGTACAGAGTTCGAATTCCTGTATTTGTTCAACCTTTTTATACATAATGAAGCTTGCTTTACCACATGACGAATTTTAGTCCGATCCGCCAGATCTCAATGTTCATTTCTAATCATTCCTAGTTTTGGGTAGTAACCTTTTCCTCTTTAACGAATTTAACTCTTTGTGTAGAACTCTTATATTATTTCTCTTACCGCTTTTCAAAATCTCCTACCGCCCATACAATTCATTTTTATCTTTTATCAAAATCTCCTGAATTTTTATTTTCGCTTGTTGTTTCTGTTGTTGAGTGGAGCTGCGTTTCGCGTTACTGTAGCGGTTTGCATTTATTTCTGTATTGCTTAGCCATCCTTACCTTGCTTGTTTTCTTTCCTCATGAAGCTTAGTTAATTCTTCATCAAACCAAAGCTTGTTTCTCTGTCGTTTCTTCTCATCTACATGTTCTTTATCTGTGCCCTTCACTATGGCATGAATTGCCTCCCACATCTTATTCACATCAATTTCATTAGTAATGCCATCTTTATTATTCGACTTGGCTAAGATTTCGAGTTTGTAATCTGCTTTTACGCTCGGATTCTGTAATCGTTTTAATTCGAATTTCAGTTGTTTTAATCCTTTGCCTTTCCTATTCGCGATGCACAACTTTTCACTCACTTTTGTGACCACTACCTGATGGTCAGTGTCATCTTCGGCTCCTCTGTAAGCTCTTACGTTCATAACTTTAGCCTATCTACTGTGAACGTCGAAAGAATTAAGGTGTAAAAGTGTTTAGTTTGTTATATGGTAGAGCGTTAAATGTCATTTGGTATGGTCAAATATGCCATGTTAACGACATTCTCCAGGTGTAGAAATATGCCTGTAGATCGTGTGAAATATGTGGAATGCTTTTCGACGTTCATCGAAGATAATGTAATGCAGAGAGAAGTTTTACTTCAAGTAGTTGAACTCTGATAGTTCATTGGAGCGATTTCCCTAAAATTAGGAGTTTAAGGTTACTGAGACCAAGAGGTCTAAAATAACTTAAGTAATATTTGAATTAACCATGTTTTCCACAACGATGTGCAGATTAGCGAATGTACGAAAGGAGCTATTCAGATCAAAGCAAAACGGGAAAATGTAGAGAATGATGTTAGAGTGTAATGTCTAATTCTAGGCTTTGTCAGACGCACGTATATACACAACTTAATGTTTTTCCCATATTCATACCTGATTTGAAAATATGAGATAGATAAGATAGATTATGTTCTAGTAGATCAGCCTCTGTTGAATTCAACTTGACACAGTACGAACTGGTGTAGCTTCGGCGTAAGTGATCACGAGTAGAGTTAACACTCAGAATCGTAGTACAAAAGAGAAGATCAAATATTGGATGATCTGTCCTTGCTACAAGGCTGAGTACGTATTAGCAAGGTTTTCTGAAA
The DNA here is from genome assembly GCA_022664845.1 of Lepisma saccharinum. Lineage (NCBI taxonomy): Eukaryota > Metazoa > Arthropoda > Insecta > Zygentoma > Lepismatidae > Lepisma > Lepisma saccharinum. The sequence goes on from JAGDQP010035693.1 coordinate 7,733, forward strand.
GTGTTATTTCTGACCTAGGCTTTTCGGTGAATTCGTTCTTGGACGAGGACGAAATTCTGTTCCCATCATAAGAGTATGGTAATTTGCTCTGAGGGGAATCGCTTTCCTTCTGACGTTATGAACGTGAATGCATTTCACCATTATAACCAATATGCAAACTTGCTCATCCCTATACAAAACATGGCGACTACATTTATTTCCATTATTCAACACAAATTACAATACGTATTTTAAATAATTAAATTTTGAATATTTTAATTATTTTAGGTATTTCCATTGCTTAAGAGGATAACACTACTAATACGTGATCGTCCTGATAGTAAGTTTTCCCATCCGGAGATATCCATGTGTATTTATGTGTCTCTTTGTGTTCAAAGTAGGTGCTTTTTACTAATAGATTTTTTGATATCGCAAAAGTTATCAGTCTTCATTGTTGTTGCTCACTTCATAAAGACTTGATTTACCTATAGTAGGTCTAAAAAGTTGATTCCTGTCTTATCTTTGCGCTGAAATCCCCCAACACACTTTCCATATACAACACTAAAGCCCCCGTTTATCCGGCCTTGATAGCACCGGACCCGTTCCGGATAAATGAAATTCCGAATAAACAAGATTTGCTATTTTCTCATGTTATACGCGCCTATAAATACAGAGATGCACTCACTTGTATATGATGTACATGTATTTTTAATTACTGACGACAAATTATTTTATTATTTTTAAAAAATCGTTCCGGATAAACGAGGTATCAGTGTACTTCGGTAATCGGTCGAACAATCTATCTCATCGTAAAATGCTATCTTTGTCGTTATTATCAGCTCATCGGTCGTAGCATGGACGTTTATTAAAACCGTGTTGCACTATCGAGTATGTATCGTAAAGTAGGATAGTCTTTCGTTCACGAACTCTACATTCTGAAAGGAAAAGGCAGAATGGTTTCTTTAGTATTACACGAATGTAATTTCCACTTATATCTTAAGTTATTATATTATCATACCTGATTACAAAGAAGAAACAAGAAAACAAAACCAAAAGCATTTACCTGCTGCACACTTAGAGCTTGAAGCTTTCCTGTCTTTAGAGCATTCATGGTTTCGATTGTTTCAACAGTACTAAAAGCCCAACATGCTCCACAAGTTCTCTGATTACGGACTGCGGTGACAACATTAATCTCCCTCCTATTATAATTAAAAGAAGCAATTAATGGCGCAGCATTAGGCAAATTGTTTGACATCCACTTACGACAATAATGATACACCAACCAAGAACATTTTACAAACTTTATACATGATATCATATGTGAAACCATTAGCCTCACTCCCAAAGGTTAGCAACTGTACAAGTAAAAGCACAATACCGCCAGAACGCGAGTCAGTTAATGATAAACGCCAAGTCCTTTCATACGAAATTAACAGTTAAATATCCCTCGAATTAGAAGCAATCTTCCTCGGTGAGTCCAAGTTCTTAGTTGCAAAGAAAAATAGCGTTCTCGTTCTGCCTTGTTGCTTACTGTTACCTTCAGAGGCTATTTTGTAATGTACTTTGTCTCTTCCTTATACTCAGTCACAAAAATAATTTCTCTCGTTGCTTTGTTTCAACGAGATAGAACTTTGACTCGGAGGCGAAACTTTAACTTAGAATATTTTCCAGTCCCCATACAAGAGGGACTCTAATTATTTTCACTTCTTCCCACATGACGAAACCTATTCCGAGTACAGAAGAACCATATAAATAGCAAAGAACATAAAACCATAGTCTAATTGACGCGCGGCTTGCCTTATATACCCTCGAACTCACGTCTTTTCTTTTCTCCTACATCTCCGTACAAGGCTGTGTTTTTTCCCTCACGCACATATCCACCCGAGAGCTTCCGAGCTCTCTCTCACTCCGCGCTTTAAACATACACTCTGGCAATCCACGAAAAGGCTAGCTAAACAAATCTTATTTTTTTCCCCTTTTCGTAATTCCCCCCAAATTACAATGAATGGATGCAAATATTAACACATACTAAAATTAAATTACTTGATTAAGAATAAGATATGGCTCTTATTCAAATAAAGGTACGCAGATACAAGGAATAAATTGTAATGATGCGATTTATGATCGTCAATTAGTCCACAATCAAATTTGCTCAGCATGACTTAATTTTTTCACGCTTTTATTAAATGATACACTAAATCTATCACTATTATTACATGCATACAATATTCTCTCTTCTAAGACGGTAAACTATAAACAATAATATACACTACTTTTTTCCCTCCCAAGTGTAATATATTTAAGGATGTTACAGTCAGGATACATACGCAGAAAAATGTTGGATAATTTTTCAGCTGCCGAGAGCAACCAATGAACATACACTGAGAGCAAGCACACTATTTCCACATACTCCCTTGTAAGAAATTTTTTATTTCACGGTTTGTATCCGCGTATCCATGGTTTGTATGTGCGTCGGGATTATCCAAAAATTAATTCTTTAAATTTCGATTGTTATAAAGGAGTATGAGGACTTCAGGTTGAAAGACCTGATTTTTCAGGGAATTTTAGAATTCTCGGACTTTTACAGTTGATTTGAAATTCCAAGACTTTTTCAGGTTTTTCCTGACAGTAGCAACACTGATAAGCCCAAAACAGAGCAACGTTACAAAAATTAAAAAAATCGAAAGGTACAGTCCTGGATGGTAAAGGAAGGCAAAAGTGATAATATAACAAACCATTTTACCTCCTTCACTTGGAGCTATCTCCACATCCACTCTATGTCTTTATGACACACTACAGCCTAACATTATTTTTTTACCAACTTCATTTCTAACCTGCATTATGAAGTATTTAGTTTGCACTAAAACTACAAATAAAAGATGAATACTTCTACACATACCAATCAACTCTCTTGGGTATGCTTCCAATTGCTCTTTTCTTCAAATTGTTGTGATTATAACGAAGTTCACTGCTGTTCACGGAAGGTCTTACTTTTATATATTTAGAAAGGTTTGGTTGTAGGTATTGGTTCACAAATTCATCTTCTGTTAAATCTGAGAATCGAGTAATGCCATAGATTGCACTATTATTTGAAGTTCTATTTAAGTTCAACTTTTCTATCTTTTTCAGACATTCCTGGAAAGAGAAAGGAAAATGTCAGATTTATTCTGTGTTAAACTATGAAACAACAGTTGCTTAGATTATGTTATATTCGTATTCCAGTTGATAGGATAGTTCATATATCATTAATATCAATACCAAATAATATCTTGAATTTATATCTTTATATCAATACCAAATAATAACTGGAATATGATTTGACTTCATCATGAACCACAGGAGTAACTACACTAAATCTTCCACGGTTTATTTCCATCTATCACATTGCATTATACACATTAGCACACACATACTTGATAATATCCTGGACTTTTGCATATATCATAATCTACAATTCACTTATCAGTGATTACAGGAATCATGGAGCCTAAAATAATCCGTATAACAATTTGAAACTCAAACAAGAACATTTATTATATCATACTTCTAGAGATTCCGAACGTTCATCAGACCGACACTGTCCTGTAGGTTAATTCATATTTTAGTTCATGCATGTGACAATTCAATTAATTACTTTTTGTCTCCCATATTCTAATGTTCATCTTACTTACGAGATCAAATATATGCAAAGTTCAAATATATGTGTGAATTAATTACACTAATGATGTTGCTGATGATGACTAAGGTCTTGGACAAAGCAAACCAATTGTACTGTTCTGTTAGAGAATCTTAAACTTGCCGCACTCTTTAGGACCTCTTACGAAGTTTAAGTATTGAAATTCAGGTATGTGACAACGTGGCAGGATCTTGAATTTGAATTTAATTTTTAAGGCTTTAGGCAACTTTGGCTCAAGCCGGACGGATGATGATAGATGAACTGTTGTAGCGAAGAAAGTGGGAGGAAACGGGAGAACCCCGAGAATACTCATGCACACGGTGTTTGTCCACCACAAAGCCCACATGGAATGAACAGGGATCGAACCGACGACCCTTAGCACCAGAGGTGAGCACACTACCACTGAGTCACCGCGGTACCAGCAACGTGTCAGAACCACGTGAGTGGCCAGTCTACAATTTGCAAATACGTATTGGCTTCTAAGAAAACTTAATTAGCGCAGTCTTTAGAGTAAAGAAAACAATATTTACTATCTTATCTAGTTGTCGTGTAGTGAAAAATATATTCAGCCTGGTTATTAATTAATGTAACTGAGAAATAGGCCTGTAAAAATGAACGTTTTTATTTCCATTAAATTTTGCACAGCTGCTCACAAAACCTTGGAAATATCGTAGATCGAGAGATGCTACAATAAACAGAAATCACAGTCGGATTTCAATAAAATTAGACAAGGAAATCAATAAAATTACACAAGGAAAAGTGGCCGTCTGAATTAACATTGATATGTACATAAACAAGGCTCATTGAAAACTTTTGTTTTTACAAGTCCGTTTCTCAGGTACACGATCTATATATAAAGATGATAAAAAAAAAAGGTACTTACGTCACATAATAGTAACACAGGCGTACAGGAACATTACGAACACAATGGAAAGGCGGCAAAGTTACACAAAAACGTTTTCACATGATAGGAGAGAAAATGGACAGAGATGACTGGTGCTAAGGAATCGCCATGTTGCCAACTAATGCTGCGTAACAGTGTGGCCAGGTTACCAGGGTTTGACAAGGTGGGCCCAGCCTAATAAAACCCAGTGGGTTTTTTCGGGTTGGGCCCACTTGAAATAACCCACTTTTGTTTTTAAATGGTTACATAAATGAAGACACTTCACAGAAGTTCATAATAATGAAAACCATTGCATTTTAGATAGTTGAGAATGCTATCACGACTGTTAATATAACTCTAGAATAATTCTGCTATCTAAAATCTACAACACTTTGTGATACTGAAATGCAAAGAAGTATTCGAGTTTAGTCAGGGCCTTTGTTAAAGTCCGCTTTCTTCATTCCAGCATTTACCTGGTGAAACTGATGGGAATCCCTGGAAAACCTCAGTCAGAATAGTTGGCCGTGGGGTTCGAACCCACATGCCCACCCATTGCCGATCCGAAATCCGTGACGTTACCGCCCGGACCACAAAGACTGGGTACTCCGTCTGTTGTAGTCTGGCGGTTGGGGTTCCGGACGTCTAAGTGATACTGGGAAGGTTGAGCAGCAGTTGTAGTTCCGGCTGGGCTACGGTGGCTCAGTGGTAGAGTGCCCACCTCTGCTGCGTGAGATCCTTGGTTCGATCCCGGATTGTGCCATGTGGGTTTTGTGGTGAACTAAGATCCGTGTGCATGGGTTTTCTCAAGGTTCTCCTGTCTCCTCCCACTTTCCTCATTCCACCAATTCTGCCATCATCATCCACACAACCTGAGCAAAGTGGACTAAAACCCTTAAAAGATTATTTTTATATCACGCCATGCTCAGGCAGACCAGTGGCACGAAACCATATGGAATTCTCCCTTATTTCCCTCTCACACTTATGAATGGCGGAATGCCGTGACCTACAATTATCTTGGGCTCCGAACCATGCCACGGCTTGAATCTAGTGCACATACCCTGAAGTGAGGTCACCCCCATACAGAACAGGATAGTTCCAAGCACCCGATTTCACAGTAGTGACACACCGTTACCTACTGAGGTGTGTACACAGCTTTACATTTTACCTGCATTCGCATTTTATTTATAACCCTCCCCCCCAAAAAAAAGTCCAATAAAACCCGCCTGGATTCACAGTAATTCATGACTACCGTGGTGGATCCCTTGTCAGCCGGACGGATATGATGGTCGGATCAGAACGAAAGTTGAGATTGCTCTTCGTTCTGCAGTCGTGAGGTTGTGATGCGGTTGGAACGTGCCAGTGAAGTTGGAGTTAGCAAACTGTTTGGAAAAGATGTACAGTTCAACAGGATTGTTTGGAGGGAGAGATCTTTACTGGAAGGTGGAAGGAATTTGTGAAGGTTGGGACGAGTTTCGGTGTCACACCTTAGAGGTGTAAGAATGAGTGGACTAGTGATAGTGATAAAAGTGTGAGGGAAGAAAGGTGAGACTGGCTGCGGGCATTTAGGTTTCTGAGTTACTTTAAGGTGGCGGATTCACTTGTGAGGTTACTTTTCAATCTCTGAGAAGCAACTGTTAGGTTGCTCTGGCAATTGTCGAGAGAAGTCGGATCAGGACTACTGATTAACAGTGGAGTGAGTCCGAGTAGTGGGGTAGAGTGTGGAGAATGATAAGATAAAATTAATTTTATGGGCGGTAACAGCACTATGGCTTATGCCCGTCCCGATACGGGGGAACCCCTTATCTTTGTCACGTCAATACGTAGCTGTTAATTAATTAAAAGAATATAAAAACTGAAGACGTAAAAGATCTTCAGAAACATAAATTGCTGGTGTAAATGGCCAGTATAACGATGAATAAAAACTAAAGATGTGTAGAGTCTTTAGCATAATGAGTTTTAAAACGTGGAGGCTGTAAATGGGCCTTCACGAAATAAAACAATACTGCATAAAACAGCTAAAGGCATCTCATATAGATGGAGATAGACCTGTCTCTCGAATATACATAAAAATTCTCCGCAACATACCTGGTTCATCCCCTAACAATGACGCCATGTCATTGGGGATGTTATAACGTTGAGATGATTATATCCTGGACAATCGAAGAGAACGTGACGAATACTTAAAACTACATTGCAATTATTACAATGTGGTGGATCCAAACATCGCAAGAGATATTCGTGTGTCAAGCGATTGTGTCTTACATGTAGGTGACATAAAAGTACTTCTTCACGCCTACTATCTCGGCAAGATGATTTCCATGGAGCAACAGTTACCTTAATTTGTTTCAAGTTATTAACAGCAACGTCATTCCATCGTCACTGTCATTTATTCCGTGTAACCTGTCTATAATATATCAACTTGTCCTGAAATGGGACATGCTGAATATCAATGTTAGCTCCTAAAGAGGCCTCACGAGCAGCCTCGTCTGCCAATTCATTACCATGGGTATCAAAATGACTTGGTATCCAGGAAAAGACAACACCACTACCGGCAGAGCAGATGGCATGTGTCTTACATAGGATATCTTGCACGAGTGAATGCTTAGAATACATATTTTCGAGGCTTTGAACAACACTGAGTGGATAAAGCTCTCTTATTTACTTTCCTTCTTTCAAGATTTTATTGCTCTTTTCCATTCGTACACTTCTTTTCTTTCTTAAAGGGAGAGGAAAAGGAAGAGAGGGTAGACAAACTACGTCGAGAAAGTTTGGGTAGATGTTTGGATCTCAGGTTGAGCAAAAGATGGGAAGCATTAGTTAGGATTTAGTATATTACAGAAATGTGGGGAGGTGGTAATGAAAGGAGGATTTCGAGGAAGAGACTGAAGTTTTATGGAGAGTTCTAAGGCTTGGTAAACGTATAGCGAGAGTGCCAGGTTGGTCAGATTAATAGAGGTATATCTGCGCAAGGAAAAAAGCTTGTGCCATACGGATGGCGGAAAACCGGATAAGGGAATTTTAGGCGTTAGGCCTTTAAGTGTAAGTCCTAGTTGAAGGCACGATTGTAGGAATTATTAAATGCGGGACAACTTAAATGTGTTGGTGCGGAAACGGTTAATCCAAAACAGAAGAGGATGGGAGGACATGACACCGGTAGGAGTGCAGGAAGTCAAGTAAAGCCGAAAGAAAGAGAGTACTGCGAAATCAAGAAACACAAAAACTAAACTATAAAAAGTAGTAGTAGATGTAATAATAATAATAATAATAATGGAAATAAAATCAGGAGAAAAAAACCACTAAGGTAGCGTGAAAACAAGCGACAAATGTAGAAAAATTCAAAGGCACGTAGAAAGTAGCTCAGGAAAGACTGACAGGAGAGAGAAAAAACAAGAAAATGGTTTGGAGACCCCCTGGTCGAAACAAAGGAAGTCTAACATGGGAATACATAAGATAGTAAAAAAGGTTCTTAAGTTACATAGTATAAAGGGAAGGTAAATTTATGAGAAAAATAAAGGAAAATACTTACAGCTATATGTTTCGTATTAGAGCACACACACCTACACAAATATATATATATATATATGTATATGCACAGGTCACTACAATATTTCGTGCCCAAAGTGGCATTTAATCATGTGTACAGGAGAAAACGACGTGCACGTGTTGAATAAGCACAAGATTGAAGAAAGAGTGGGGACACGTGGCGGACGACGCATAAAGCTACTGACTACTGTATAGCGCGTAGATTGGAACAATTTATAACTGAATAGCATGTAAGTTCACGGTGGGATTGTGGAAGGAAATGTGTCGAAAGTGCAGAGGAAACGGGAGGTTTAGAGTTATTGAAGGTAGGCCTGGCTTTATTTTCGCGCTCAAACCATGAATAAAGGCGCCCTCCCACAGACGGCGCGTTGAGGTGTTAGGCGTAGGGGGTAAAATGTTTATTACGACACCCAGGAAAGATAGATCAAAATTGGTGTTGTGGGACTCGGTGTGTAAGAAGACTGGGGCATCCGGTTTGTTAATAGTCCAAAAGTGGCGATGGCTATTAACACGAATGTTGAGAGGTCCACCTGCTTCCCCCACACAAAAGGCATCACAGAACTTGCAGGTTAGGATGTATATAACATTAGAGGTTTGACATGTACCCGGTACATTAATACTGCTAATGTACCGGCCATTAGCAGTATTAATAGTGACTGTGGGAGAAGTGATGAAAATGAAGCAGGTCCTACATCTGGGTCTCTTGCATGTATGGGCGCCAGTTTGGGGTGGTGGCGAGGAAGTATTCGTACGGACCAAGATGCTTCTTAGATTAGGTGGATGTTGAAAAACTAATTTAGGTTTGGTGGAGAATACTTATCTTGTGTCTGGGTCAGATTGGAGAATGTGGAAATTAAGAGTGTAGGATTTGTTTGACATTGGTTAGTTTAGGATGGAACTGGGTGATTAGACGCCACCAAACCGGCGCCCATACATGCAAGACACCCAGATGTAGGATCTGCTCCATTTTCATCACTTCTCCCACAGTCACTATTAATAATGCTAATGGCCGGTACACCCTAAATCCCAAGGGTACATGCCACACCTCTAATATTATATACATACTAGCCTGCAAGTTCTGTGATGCCTTTTATGTGGCGGAAACAGGCTGTGCTCTGAACCTTCGTATAAACAACCATCGTCACTTTTGCACTATCAACAAACCGGTTCCCCAAGTCTCCTTACACACCGAGTCCAACAACACCAATTTTGATCTATCTTTCCTGGTTGCCGTAATAAATATTTTACCCCCTACGCCCAACACAATCAACACGCCGTCTGTGGGAGAGCGCCTTTATTCATGGTTTGAGCGCGAAAATAAAACCTGGTCTTAACCTTCAATAACTCTAAACCTCCAGTTTCCTCTGCACTTTCAACATATTTCCTTCCACGATCCCACCCTGAACTTACAAACTATACATTTGTAAATTGTTCCGATCTACGCGCTATACAGCAGTCAGTTTTTCTTCAAGTTTGATGCGTCGTCCGCTAAGTGTCGCTACTGTCTCTTCAATCTTGTGCTTATTCAACACGTGCACGTCGTTTTCTTCTCTACACAAGATAAAGTGCCACTGTGGGCACGAAATATTGTAGTGACCTGAATATATTTGTGTTCTAATACGGAACATATAGCTGTAAGTATACTCCTTCATTTCTCTCATAAATTTACCTTAAATCGCCCTTCCGGTTTTCCTTTGTGCTAGTGATAATATATAGACGTGTACAGGAACATCTGTCTTTATGTTATGTAACGTACTTCCTTTTTTTCTACCTTTATATATGCTCGAATACTAAACTGCAACCTGGTTTTAACCTGCTGTACCTTTTTTTTTCTTCTCTCCACCTCTACACCCACACTTTCCCTCTTTTTTTTTTTTTTTTTTTTTTTGCGTTTTCTATACTGACTCCTACTTTGTGTGATTGACTGATTCTGGGACCTACTTACTCCCTTTTCACTGCGTTTCCTTCTAGATACCATATCCCAATTTTTCGGGGGGCATTTTCTATACTTTATCCTACTTTCCCCGATTGCAATTACTATACTGTATATTACTTTCCTGAATACGTTTCCCTTACTGAGTCCCAGCTTTTATTTTTATTTTATTTAGTGTATTCAGCTCAATTTTCAACACAAAACACTATTTCCAAAACCCGTTTCCCATCAGTAACTGCGCACGCGAAGAACGTCGTCAATTGTTTTTTATGTAGACGTCCGCCATTTTGATTTTTTATCTCGGTATGTTTCCATTTGGGGGTCCAAAAGTAGGTAAAAAACAGAATTAATTCATGTCAGGGAAGGGTAATTGATTTTTCAGTAGTCTGTGAAGCGAAACAAACAATATAAACGTAAACCGCAAGCCTCCGATTGCGTAAACGGTACGCCACCCATGAACACGGGCTTGGGTGCCGACAGTGTGTAAAGTGTAAAATGTCTGTGTTTTTACTGTATAGTCCAAGTGTATTCAACGATGAAGTTGATCAATGGATTATTAAGAACCTTTCTGTAAACTATAGTAGCAAATAAATAACAAAATAGTAACAATTTGTACCCAAATGGAAACATAGGCCTTTATCTCCTCCAACTGTCCCTTTTCTAGAACTGAGGATGGCTGATGCCGAAAAATTTTAAGTGACTTTATAGTGTTATGTGTGTAATTGTTTACGTGATTTTTATCAAGATATTACGTAAGTACAATTCCTCTCCTCTCTCTTCAAATTTCACCTATTATATTGCCTATCCGGCCTTCTCCTATATGTACTTTACATATATATATGTATATTAGGCGCTCTTTAATCCAAAACAGCCGTGCTGGATTAGGGAATTTGCCGAAACGTCAACACATTTTTAACGGGAATATCAACGAAAAAATAAAACAGTACAGTACAGGAATATTTAAAACAAGTTATACATGTAATAAGCTGCTTTATGGCAAGAAAAAATATACATATGCGTTTAACAAGTCTTTAAAAAGGTCAACAAATGCCTGAATCCACTCGAGAAGATCTGAACGGGATTGGCTCGATCGTGTCCTCGGAAGAAGCCTGGAAAAAAATGTCAGCATACGCTACGCTGCCATATTGAAAGCTAGGTTAGAAACGAACGTCTCGATATTTTTTTAAAATTCTCATGTGTCATACTTCCCTATAGCTACCATGAAAATTGTAATTTGGGACGATAATGGAATCACGAGATAAAAAATATTTTCGTCATATGCCTGCAGAGGAAATGGTATACACAGTAAAAATCCGGATTTTAGTTATGGGCTTCAGCGTTAGGCATGCAGGAAGAAGTCGGCCAGAGTCAAAGTTCAAGATACCATCCCGCTATCTGGCTGGTGTGGCTAAGGAGAAACCCTGGGTCCACTTTATGAATATTTTATTACGAACTAGTACACAGCATGTTGCAAAATAACACCGACTCCACCACCCCACGACATTCCTGACATTAAAATAAGAAAAGGATAGACCATCATCGAGAGTGTACAAATGTTTCATTTCGGAGCTACAGGCCGTCGAAAGCGCCGGAAAATGAAACTTAAGAGCGTCATATTACCAATACCATTAACAGTAGAACTGAGGTGGCATGGTGTCATCAAAGATTTCAAACCTGCTCTATCCAAAAATGCATATTCAAAAA
>JAGDQP010035694.1:0-19449 GCA_022664845.1 Lepisma saccharinum
CTGCTTCTGCTCCACCAGCCTGCATAAGGTTCTGTCTGCCAAACTTCTCTGACATTTTTGGTTGAATAAAAGGTAAGAGGAGGTATACTAATTTCATCAACGTCTATGTCCTCAACTTCGGAGGAAGAGTCGGAAGGAAGAACATTCTCCTTCTCGTTATCATCTGTGGAAGAGACAATCACATTCACCTCCATCATCTACAGATATTAACACATCTTCATGAAGTATTTCTGCAGCTTCGCTTTCACTTCGTGACCGAACCATCATATCTACGCTAAGAAAATTCACATTCACATGCTACATTTATTATATACCGTAGGTGCAGGACATGGAAACAATTTGCGCCATATGCAAAGAGAATCTGCGTGCCAAGCTACGCCATCCTCAAGAACGTCCGGTACAAATAAAACAAGCACGATATTGAAAGTAAAAATATACCCGAGAAACATCACCAGTAGTATAAATAGTTAACATCATTCGAGGACAACTAACGCCACTTCTCTAGCGCTATCTACAAACGAAAACACGCATATATTTGAGACCACACAAAGTGTCGTTCTCTTAACACGAGAGGCAATAATTGTTATGTGAAAAATATCAGGTGGATAAGATTAACATGAGAAGCAATGGATTTTACACGCAAACTATCTACTAGGTTTGAAAGACCCAACTGGTACCAGATATTATTATACTCTGTAGAATATTGCTAGCAAACACAAAATACGAAGATCATCTCGAAATTCAATCTTTAGCACAACTGCAACAAAGTCACATGATCTTATAATCCTAGGGAACATTCCTTGTGTATATACAGTGATATGAATTCAGTTATGGGTCTCAGAGGCCCAGTTAGTACTAGGAGGGTTAATAGCTACAGCATTCCTGGTCCGTCATCTATGTTCTGCAACAGTTCTTAATTGTTTTACATTTGAATCCGAACATTTTACCCGAAATGTAGATTGAAGAGATTTTATTCCAAATAGCTGAATTAAATATAAGTCTACTTGATTTTTGCCTTCTCTGTACAATAGAAGTCTGCTCGCGCACATCACTTAACGTGTGAGAAATGGCAAGTTTACTTGTGACATGTCGAAGAAATACACTAATCAAGAGTAAGAGATTTCGAGCTTAAAAATGATGTATGTATTAATATGGTTGAACAATTACTGTGTTAGCTAATGAGCTAGAAATGAGGCGCAACAGCGCGTAAAATGCTTGACCTTCTAAATGTGTCCTATCTCCATTAGGTAGTTGTGAGCTCTCGACGATGATGACAACTTGTCTTTGCTGTGTAGTGCCAAGTAAAGTAGATGATGATATTTTGGAGGCCTTTTCATATTACATATCACGTATCCAGATAGCATGGCAGCTTGCAACAAGGCTGCCAGACATTTACATTGAGCTTGTTAAACTTCATATTGGGTTGAAGTTAACAAACAAGCATAAAACAAACTTGCATATATATATATTATATGTAGGACTTCGTGATGCATGGCTTAAAAATGGTCTGGATATTTTTAACTGATGTTTGTTATTGCTCTTATTAAAAAGTATGTCAAAGCTGGCACTTGGTATGCTATGAATATTAAAAGATAGTAATCAGAGTAACCTATCACGACGTCGGCGTTCCAAAACATCCCAGATATACTCTATCGGAATTCAAATCGGGACTCTGCGCAGGCCAATCCATTAGTTGGACGTTATTGTCATCAAATTTTGGGATTTTTTTCTCCCCCAAAATCAACCGTAAGGATGGTTGCTCGGTCTGTTGAAAGGCACAATGCTCTTCTCGAATGGTCTTCGATGGTAGGCAGCAGAAAAGTGTTCAAAATGCCAACGTAACCTTGTGTCGTAACGAGGCCACGCAAAGCAACAAGAGGGCCAAACCTCTTCAGGAGAGACATGGCCAAACTATAACCCCATCACCAACGAATTTCACAGTCAGCATTATACAGGCTAATACACGTTCACCAGGCATTCGCTACACCTGCACCTTATCATCAGATCGCTCCATTACATAACATGAATCAACACTCAACTCAACAATTTTTCAGTGTTCTATGAACCAGTTTTGACGATCCAAACACCACGCGAGACGGCGTTTGGCATTTGCCTGCGTATGAACTTCTTTAACACTCGACGGTCTCTGGAGGTAAACATGGCAGGTCGGCTTGTCTGCTGTTTCGTTGTACATATTCCTTTTCGTCCCCACTTCACTACAGCATCAGAAACAGTAGACATAGAGATGTTCAGGGGGTGAAAATCTCCCACACTAATTCCCTACACAAGTAGCACCTAATCACCTGACCACGCTGAATATCAGCGAGTTCCTCAGACAGTTCCTTTCTGTGTCTCGTATTGTCTGCTGACTACCGAGATTGCTGACCATGTGTTCCACGGGGCAAATAACAATACTGTCGCCCTCTACGATAAACACACTTAACGGGGTGTTTGGATACTTTTGATCAGAGTGTGCATTAATTGCAGAAGCTTCGCTAGTATATTTCAATAGTTAAGCGAACATACATTATTCTTTTGTATCTAATAGTGATAATTAGTAAGCCCACACGTAGTCACTGATTCGTATTTTGAACAATAAGAAATTTAATTTTTGGCTCTAGAAGCCAAGGAATATAAGTGAGATTGACGAATAAAGAAACTTGTGTTCAACTTTTATATATAAGCCGAAAAAATATATAACACAAAATTGTCTTACATTATACATGGACACACTAAGGTCCCAGATATCTTGTTGATATGATAGTTTTATGTCACAGATGTTTCGAGTTATATATAGAAGATTATTCTGAATTTCTTTCTATTGGTCAATGCCTCATATATTCCGTGACTTCTGATTTTCTGAACTATAAAATATAGGCTTGATTATCTTAGGGTTTACCAAAATGTGTGGCTTCAGTACTGCATCGCTCTGCTTTGCTTCAATTTGCTTATTTTGGTGTTCGGCTACTCTGATAGACGTAAATAAATTGAATTTAGATTATAAGCGCTTTCTGTACTTTAATGCTTTAGTCCACGAATGAAAATTGTAATAAGTTGCAAGTTTTATTCACCATTTTTTTTTACAAAAAAATTCCATTTTTGGTTTTTCGCTCTTCTGGAACTGTCGTTCATCTAGAGATGATTGAGTATTTTTCTGAAACCAATGCGAGTTTTGCTCTTCTGTGAAAAGTAAGGAACAATCATTCATCGTGGTAGATTTCAGAGAAACTACTATTTAATATTGTACTCTTATCTAATTTGATAAATGGAGATACAAGTTGGTGCTTATTATTTATACGAATAGTTTATACTCAGGTCATTCACCTCTACTTCAATGCAAGTTTAAAGGGAGACGAGTGAAGTAACTGTCATCAGTAATATTTCTTCTTGTATCATCAAATTGTAAAGTCGGTTCAACAACAATTCGTCACAACTAATTGACATTTCTTCCTTTTAATTTTTTACTTCCATCATATATTTTAAACCCCACAGCTGTGGTATTGTCACAGATACTCCAGATCTTTATCATATACTTGCCTAGCCTACTGGGCATGTATTGGGAAACCTCTGTGCTAGGGTTCGTCAGATCGATCGCTGGGTTTTCTCGGGGTACTCCCGTTTGTTCCAACTTTCTTCATTCCACCAATTCATCTCATCATCATCCATACGGTCTGAGCCATAGTGGCCTAAAGGACTTAAATAAATCCAAAAATGTATTGCGAAACGGTCAACGTCCATAAAATGTGTTAAACTGCTAGTATAGAATCATAATATGATCAGGAACAAGGTCAGCATACAGAGTTTTCGCCGAATATTAAAAGAATTTCAGTGATTGGGAACAATTTGTCATCAGGTGTTCTATGTCGCTGGAGCTCAGTTATTGAAACATATAGCAACACTGATATGAAGAAAGGTTTCATGCTTATGATAGTGCTCAATTCCACGTGGTTATGGACCTTACTTCAAAGTCGCCTACCTGCTTTCATTTGTAGATTTGGACACTAATGAGTAGGAATACGTTCATGTAGTTCCTCAATACCAACATTTTTTCATACATGATAAAAAGGGATTTTTGCGTTCGTTACTGCAAGGGATTATTTCCATGAATTTTCATCGGAGAAACAAGTAAACGGCGGATCTTTAATCAAGATCTCAATTTGCATATCTTGTAATACCTTTCTGCGCATATCTGGCAAAACTGAAAGGTATTGTTCTAATCTATCTAAAATAGCTCTTCTAAAACTCCACAACTCAAATCTATAAAGGTGCTATTTCGTATTGCTGTTAAAATTAGAAAACTTTTATGCTTGGACTGCAGCTGACTTCCTACTCGATAAGCGCCCCCTTTGTGAATCGTCGCTTAAAAATATTCGTATTTTGCGAACAGAAGCTGACGCTTTTTATTGTTAGAAAGTTTGCGAAAACATACTGTTGTTGTTGAACAACTACTAATAGCAAATCTTACATTGATGGCAACGTTCTGCTCTGGAAGATCATGGGAGGAGAGGGCAGCTTTTATGTCATGATATCTTACCCAGATAAATCGCGAATTTTCTTCAAATGATTTTTCTCAAACTCACCTTCTGATTTTCTCTTTTAAAAAATATAGAATTGTGTACACTTCAGGAGACATTTTTTAATATTGCCTACTTCAAAATTATATCCGCTACGAGTTTGATATTAAAACAAAAACTGTGTTTCTTGGCAACAAAGGTTGGATATTAGAAACTTAATTCTAGTATAAACCAAAATGTCTGTGAATTAGGTACTAAGCACCCCAGCTGTTTGTCAAGTGTTCTTAGGTTTAGCTAAAGATAAAACATAATTTGATCTATCTCACGAACATAAAAGAAGCAGGCAACTGCTTTTATGTCGCTAAAGTCTGCCAGGTCTAAATTATATTACTTTACCTCTTCTTAATTACTATAAAGATATAACTAAACCAATCGTAATATAATATGTAAACTTTATCTCACTATTTCTCAATTACAATTGAATCCAACTACCAATTATTCGTAGCGAAGTTCCGTAAAATAATCACATAATTTCCCTTCTTTTATACTTTTCGCTTGTCTGGACTTGAATAAAATTTGAGTAAATTTAATGTGGAAACTTTTAGTATTTAGTATAAGCACACAGAGACCAAAATTACACTTTAATAATTTAGCAAAGACTTAGAATTGAAAATGGTGTTACCGTTGTTGTGAGAATTTAACCTGTATGTTTCTGGAGTTTAACTGAAATATACAAACACAAGCTAAACTCATTTATACATACATATTACATCAGTGAATCAAATAAAAAATAGTGCTTTTATAACCTTTGGAATATATAATATATATATATTTAGAATTAGTTTTCTATTACACGTGCTTGTTGTAAATTATTAACATTGCAAGAGAAAGTTAAAATGTTCTTGACCTTTATGGAAGTAAAAAAAGAAAAGAATTGACAGAAAATATAAAATTTCCATTTAAAGTAAGGTGTATACAGAAGTATATAATTACTATTTCCTTACAATATTTTATTGCTTCCTGAAATTAAGGCAATATACTTACATATGCAATCATTGTGGACATTGTCTGGAAAGAAATAATACTGTCGATATAGATTTTCGTTGTAAAGAGTTGAAACAACTAAATAAGAAAATATAATATAAAGCCATGAAAGAAAATTAATTGATTGAGAATACACGTAGAAATAATTAGACAAGCTAGATAGGAAGAACTCTTTACTTACAAGGTCTCCGCACTAAAACCATCAATAGCAGAAACAATCCCAAAGGGTTTTCAATTAATGCATAACCAATGGCTATCAAAACATCTTGCATTCGGGGATGTATTTTCATTAATTTCCATGGATTTTTATTAATGGGCATCTTTTATTTCAGGTTCAAGTGGGGATAGGGTGGGGCAGAGGAAGATGGAATGGTTAGCCAGGACCAAGTTTGTAGGTACCATCTCGATCTAGTTTGGCTGAGGAAAACCGTCAGTCAGGATGCCAGTCGTTGATCGTTCCTGCGACCTAACGATTGCTAAGCCAGGGTCGCTCAGTTCATTCAGTATCAAGTTGGGCATTCTCAGAATTATATAAATATAGTTTTCTGTGAAGGATAGAAACTCACTGATTGTTTGACGATATATTTTATTTGTATTCTGTTCTTCATCACGAATACTCACCAATACATATCTTGGGTTGGTTTCATCATCGTCGTTAGGAATTGATGAACAGTTAAGTAACCTTTCTTCCAATCTCTGTCCAATAATCCTTTCCGATGATTTTACATCACTATGAAAGCTACGCTACAATTTCTGGGTTTATGGCAGCTACCTAAATTTTCAATTTGCTGCATATTCTGCTTTTAAAGAAAGGACTATACTAATTTTTAAGGAAATGAAGACTGTTAAAGCTCCAATAAAATATATTTTCTTTCTGACAAATTTGCATTTTTCACATTCCTGCTCTCAGTTTCTTCACAGTTGCTATCTTGCCGAATATATGCATCAAAGACAACAGGATAAATGCAACCCTACTGTTAGAAAAAAAAAGAAGTATTTTGAAACCTTTGTTTTTACCTATGTATATATCGTACTGACCCGAAAAGGCTGATATTCGCTACTTTGGCCTTGACAACGTTTCATCATATCGTATGCTGTTCAAATATGGTGCTTATTTCTCATTTTTAAATAATGCAGCAATATAGCTATCGTCTGAAAACGAAGCAAGTTTATTCACTGTTCTCAAAAGAGAGCCATCAGACAAGTAGCTTATGAAGTAATTTTAAAAAGTCCTCTGTAAAAATCAGAGCTCTTCCGGAGGCATTACTTGGAAACTAAAGGGGCTTAATTTTGTCGTAAACAAGCCGTTCGAAGACCTCATCCGAAAACAGTTTTCATATCGACTGCTGGTAGGGAAACATGCCATTTGGTAAGATTAAGAAGCCCCCCTTTTCTGTTAGTGGATTCTCGCATCATGATACAAAACAGTGGTAGCACAAGGCAATCTGGGGCCCGGAACAAATTAATTTGATTGAAGGCTTTACGCGAACACAGTTAGTTATGAGTGCAGACTGCTACTATTGGCCATAATATCCTACTTCCACGGTATTCTGAGTCTCGAGGAAAACTGAGGAATTCGCGGGGAACTCACTGTCCAAGATGGAGAATTTCTCGTCCACTCGTTACGACCTATGCATGATGATAAATACTTAGATTGTGGAGAGTCATGTTATTCAACCATCCGACTATAGGCAAGCGCATAAGTAAGAGTCCTGAGATGGCATAGTTACTGCGTCACCGACCACTATCGAGGTGATCTACTGATTTATCTTAACGAGCAACTATTTATTTGTGCAGACCTGTGCAAAGTGGGTCAAACAGCCCCTCCAAAGCAAATAATACCGTATGAATATTGAGGAAATATTGGTTGGATCTTGGTCAGGGGCTTATACTGTAGGTGTGCTATATGCTTCACATTCACGTAGTATACCAGATATAATATGTTTCATCTTAAGGAGAGCGCTAAAAACAGCTGTTTAACGGGTTATTGACATCACAGGAGATTTCTTCATAACTTCGGCTATCGAGAGGTAAATTAAATGGGTTAATGGGATCTCCCCAGGTACAAAACAAACAATGTTTCTTCAAGAAGATTTTATTCGGGGGACTCGCGAAAATTATAAATAATTCATACTGACTCTAATGTGCTTAAAATATAAAACAACAAAAAGCCATAATGTTTCTTAACAATATATTGTATTCCTTAGTTACCATCAAAAGTAACATGAACAATATGTGCTATTATATACACATTTCAATATAGTATAAAGTAATACAAGTGAAAGAAAGACTGAAAATAAATGCTGTTGATGATATCAAGACTAGCTTGCTTGTTTCCGAAGCAAATGTAATTTCTAAACATTGTATAAAAATAATTATCAATGCTATTAATAAAACGCAAGAAACGTAATTCAAAGAAAGCCAAAACAAGCGTAACAAAAAATGTGGAATTAGATATTTTAAAAACTAGGACTAGCAATTACCTTTTCACTCGTCCATTTCCAAAGAAGTCCTTGTTCAAGCATCATAAATGTTAGGTAATTGACACAAACACTTGTTCTACACTTTTAATTTTTAAACGCTAGGGAAAATTTACAGGCATTTTAGAAATAGTTGGAGATTGAAGTGGTTTACCAATATTTTACTTTTGCAAAATAATATTGGAAAACATAAAATAATTATACAACTTTTACTGTTAATTATGTTTCAAATGAATTTGAAGAATTCTGGAATCACAAAGCACTTATGCGTTCGAAAGTGATAAAATAAACTCAACAATGATAATATCTCAATCTGAAAATGTTTGCCGAAAAACACGTTTCGAAATGGACATCTGACTTGTGTCTGCTGTAATAATATTTCAGGTGCGCTATGCGCGTACGTCTAGGAAAACATATCATTTATACGTTTTGCAAAAATTTGGCAGACATGTTGCTCATTAGTAAATCGTAGTTTTTTTTTTCAATTTGCTCTCAAGAACTCACGGCTAATAAGGAGTGCAGTTGTCTCTTCTGAAAGATTTATATCCATTTTTGGAGGTAAGAACTCGTGGAAGAAATTATATGATATTTTGCACCTTACAAATAAGAGCGTGGTTCTCATTTCCATCCCATTCCTCTAAAGAGTCTAATCCCTCACTCTCGCACACCAGCTGCCACCACACCCCATTTCAGTATATCGTTAGTACTGTTAACCAGTCCTTCACTTCTCCACTATCTTTTATTTACAAAGGAGGCGGTTACTCGCCAATTATCTACGCGTGAAACGTGTTTCCTCACGTTTGGGGAAGTAGCAGCTAGTGGCAGCTAAATTTTTGATGCCCTGTAAGTATTTATTCTAAACTTTATTTTAATAAAAAATTCTTCTTCTTGACTTGCTTAGCGTCTTTTTTGCGTCTTGTTGAATTTGGAAAATGCAATTCTTCATGTACAATGTACATAATTACAAAAATGTTAGGACAGAGCTCTCAATTGCATTAAAGATATGATTGCACTGTAGTTAACTACCTGACTCTGAGGCTTTTCCATGGTTTTAGTTAGTCACACCATGCAAGTGCTGGGATGGCACCTTGAACATAGGTCCTGGCTGACACCTCCCCGAATCCTTTCCCCATCCCTATCCAGGCCGTTGCAACGGAATTCCGCACACTTTAGATCCCGAATTGCGCACAATCTCGATTGACCTGATTTGCGCACAGATTTTGATCCAACGTTGCCAGCTTTCAAATTTGTGCGTAAAACAGGTTTTTCCTTCAGAGTAGAAGAGAGAAAGAAATTAGAAATAAAATATTTTCTAATTATTGCAGGGAGGCTAAGAAAGCGGCCATGGCCTTTTGTCTAGATATTATATCAAGACTCGACAGGTGAAACTGAGGAAATCCTTCGAAAGTCGAAAATCTCGGTCAGTGTGGCCGAACGCAGAATTCGAAGCTGCGTGCCTCACCGGTGCCGATTCAATTGGTCTTAGAAAATATGAGTTATTAATACACGTATCTATTAAAAGTATTGCACGTCTGTGGTGCTCCTGAGATCCTCAAAGGATAGTTTATTTCTAAGAGGATTACAAAAGAGACATTGCATCAAACGTCCAATAGTTAGTTTTTCATCAGTGTGTCCAGATCTGCCCTTCAGTGAATAAAAGAATTATTGGGGGAAAAAATACTTTAAAAGTTCGTAAGCTTTGGACTAAAAAGTTTCAAAGTTTATGCTGACAAATGAACATCTATTGGACATGAATCAGTTGTTTATTTTGGGATTAAGTGAGACAAACAGTTCCAAGATTCCTTCAATATCTATGTTACGAGCCTAATATTAGAAACTTTTTATAAAACATTTTATTACTTTCACAAGTTAGGATGATAATCTTAGCTTCTTCATTTATAAACACAGACTTTTATCTATCACGAGTAAATTCACTTTGTCTTTTAACTATTTGCTCAATAGCCTCTGTAATATTTCTCGGACGAACAGATTTTTTTTTTTTCGAATATAGTACATAGTTTTTCTACACGTTTTTATATCCTTATGTGTTATTTTCTCTCCATGCTCTGAATTAGAGAGATCACTTCTAATAATTTTATTTGGCCTTTCATTCGGGTATTCCGCTGCTCTTTTCTTACAGATTTCTCGTAGCTTGTGACTTTCTTCACGTCAATGAAGTCACAACAAACACAAGAGAAGTTCAATCTGACAACATTGCTTTATTTTTTTGTGCGCAATCCTGTAAATTATGACAGCTTGTCAACCGCTTATCATATAAAACAGGAAAAGTGTGCGCAATACCACTGCACCCATCCAGGCCTGAACCTTAGATGCCTGAGGGCCATATATGGAATTTATTTCAATTCAATGCAGCCGAACTAGAAAACTTACTATCAGTGCCTTAGTGAGGTTGAAGCACCTGCATTTTGCGCCAAAGCTGGGGCGTCGAAAACTATACACAAAAATAAAATCTCGAAATGAACTAAGCGCCAAAATAAATATTTGTTAGGTTCAAAAAACGTTTGTTTTTAAAGCAAATCACAGGCAATTGGAGTTGTTATAATATTTTTTTTACAAAAAAAGTGGCATGCGCATTATTGCTATTTTTTCTATTCCTATAGAATATATTTTAATATTAACGGGGCACCATTTTCTACATTTCCTTCGGACGCTGAAACACTTACCAACGGCTCTGCCTACCATCTTTACATAATAAATTACTTACCTCATTTTCAGCTGCAGACAGAAAATATTGATAACAACGTTCCGAAAATGTTGAAAAATGGACAAATTTCAGCGGACATGCACGAATGATTATGCGTTTCATGATTACAAACGAAGTAATTTAATCTCTGTTGAATTTTAACATAAGATTCTTTTCGAGCTTATTTTTAAATTTGAATTGAGGATTTTGCCCCAGTTTTTTCGATATCGTCCCAATACTGTGTAGCGGGTGGCACCGCTCACCTCCGCTTGCACCGCTACTGATCCACAATATCATCAAAGTTCATCAACAAGGGGGTTTAAAAATACTGTAAGTTGAATGTGCTGGATATGGCAGTAAACGATTTCGTACTGTGGGAGGAAAGTGAAGAGAACAGTGAGGGTGATTAAGTGAATACTGATAATGAAGTCACCAATTACAACAGTGCGTAATAGAATGGAGATGTGTTAGGTGACGGTACCTTATATTAAGGAAATTGTTTACTTGTTAATACTACAGTTAACATTGATTGATACTGTGCAGAAAAAAGGGTGTACTGCAATATTTCTTCCTTCAGTCTCTGTGATTATTGTCTTTTTACTTGTTTGGCAATCTCTTTTAAGGGCCTTTATTTGCGGGTCAATACGGTAATTATCTCAAAGTTTTCATGGGTATAATGATTACACACTTCACAGGATAACGTTTACTTTCACGAAGAATCAGTTTGGAAACACAATACGATAATATCACTTGAACTGTGTTTTAGTCATGTGCTTGTAAATTACATACTCAAAATTAATAAAATTAATAAATTAATATAATAAATATAATATAATATAATATAATATAATATAATATAATATAATATAATATAATAATATAATAATATAATATAATATATATTAATAAATATAATATAATAAATATAATAAATTAATAAACTTTCTTCTGAGAAACCACAGAAAACCTTTGTGTGTGAAAAATCCTAAGTGTCAAGAAACGTATTTCTGCTATTTTCCTTTGCCGATGATAATCTTACGGGCCATTAATAGTGTACAATACGAGACCAAATATGGATATGGAATAATAATATTATGATTATGTTTCCTATGATGGGAGCTGTTTAAATACAAGAGTATCCAATACACTAGTGCATCAAAATAGCAAAATATGTTTTCCATATTTACGACTGTAGTATGTCATTCTCTATATTACATCATCATGGAAGGGAACTTCCTGCTCAGTTAAAAAAAATACAGGGAAGAAGTAAGAAAATATGATACGCCGAAATAATGAAAGTCAAATGACGAAATTAAAACTATGCAAATTTAAGATATTTAAGAAATGAATAACACTTGAAGATTTCAAACAAATTTAGATACAAGTGATGAACTGAAAAACTAATCAAGTGAAAACTAGTTGCTTAAACTAAACACCAGCCAAGATTAGGATGGATACGGTATCAATATTTTAGGACAGCTTCTAAGGAACAGCCCCAGTTGTGATCTCCTGAGTAACGATTCTTACACACAAATTCAGAATCCATTAAATTGGAAATCTAGTACCCTCATTTTAGATGATAGTGATAATGTTGGTGATATATAATAAAAGACAACGCACAGAAATCAGTTGAGAATACATCAAGCTTGCGTAAACTATTCTCTTGTTAACCAAGGTCACTTTACGTCAACCTGTGATTTTTCTCATATTATATTACGTGTTTTATACCTCGTACACTTAAACCGTTTCAGCCGTTATCGTATTAAAATTTCTGATACATAGGTTTAAATTTTAGCTTTCGAATTTTGTAAAACACGTTAGTCGAAAAATTATGGGTTGACAAGAAATTCAATATTAAAATGCCTGGGAAAGAAAACGGTTACCATAGTGTACATACTTAATATTCTGGCAAGTTAATTGCTTTAGACATTTCTACCACAACAATCTAAATACCATATACCAATAAAACACCAATAAAACATCCAAAGATCCGAAGTCTATATTTTTAATGATATCGTGAATGGTACCGTACTAAAGAAAAACACAAACTATACTTTCTACAGGAATCTTTCAAAGACATATTGTTTTGAATTTATGGTATAATATTAAGCGTTAACTTATAAGCTTATGTAAGTACTTACTGAATGCTATTTGTAGTTTAATATAATTATTTCTCCAGATGCTGATGGTTATTCATTTTCTTCCTTTTTGTATTTCAATATACGCTTGTGCTATCTATCATCCACTTATTTCAATTCATTCCTACCATGTCTGCACCGTTCGTTATTAAATTATAGTAAGTGTGAAAATTGAAGTGGTGGTGGTGGGGAATTTGTGATCCTCAAGTAACTGAGCAGTTTCGTAATCTCTTTGTTCCATAACGATATTATACCTTCTGCTATTATATTTTCATCCCGTTACTGCCAATCTTGTGCTTTTTATCGCGGCTACTTGGGACTCTATCCCTACATTTTCTGGTTTACTGCTACACTTATTGTAATTTCTGTAGTCACAATCATTAAGGCAATATACATTTGTATATACCCATGAAATTTTTTTTAAATTAAAAGATCAAAATTAAGTTCATGAATGATAAACATTAATGTATCATCACGTTACTTTATTTTTTAACGTACCTGTACTTTTTCTTTGAATATATCTTCTAGAATATTTTTTACAAGATTACATCCAAAGTCCAAAAAAGTACGAACTAGTCAATATTATTTTATACATCCATCGAAAGTAATAATTTACGAATATTCATCTTAAGAGGCCTTGGTACTCACACTTCCGATTTTCATTTTTAAAAATAACGCATAAAACAAGAAGAATATTGACATTAAAAAAAAAACAACAACTAATATTTGTTAACATCTATTAAATGAATTCATTCTGATTTTGAAGCTGATTCTTTTAGCCGAGATATTGAAGTTCCGTAAATTAAAGTGTCATAGCCAGTGGCGTCATTTCAGTTTTTGCTTGAGGGGGCAAGATCATTTAGGAAAAACCTTATAAGATTGTTTAGCCAGGGATTTTGCTAGGATTTTCAGTTGGGGGGTATAAAGACAAAATTGGGAGGGTGTAAGTGGAGTTTTGCACTGTTTCTATCCACTTTTGACAGTAAAAATATAAAAGTTTGTGGGTGCATTTGATATTTTGGGGAACAGACACTTCCTTACAAGGGAGTCTGGAAGAATCACTGCCCTTGACGCATCCCACTATTTTCAAGGATAGTTTTTACTTTATACTCTGAATATGTGATTCACATGCATATACGTATTCTTCAAGGTTAATATATAGCTAAAATTATGTAACACTCATCTCTGATAAACAATAAGGACATTTTAATTAACTTTTTGTAAGGTGTTATTTAAAGTACATGAAAAGCTCTAATGTATCAAAACGTAACGTTGGTTTCATTTTAGCGATCATTAAAAAGATCGTCAATAGACATTTTCTTAACCTCTTTTCTCTCCACAGCCAAATCATCAACGAGGAGAGTTGATCATCGGAAATTGATGACCGATGGTAGTTTTTCAGTCGTTTTAGAATAGAAAAAAATCATTCGTTAGAGGTAGTGTTGATCGGCAATGTGATAAAAGTTCCCAATGGCAAGATATAAATAAATAGACTACTAAAGCAACATTCTATACTGAGTACATATCATATTGAGCTCAGTGTCTTAAGGTGGGCACCACTAAATAATCCTGATTCAAGTCCGGCTAGAGGCAGAGATCTTACATCCGCTGACACTCAGGTAGGTTAGTAGAAAGAAGAGACTCCGTAAATAAGTTCTAATCGAAATAGAAAAAAAACAGCTTAGAGTCTTGTTTTGGAGAACAAAACTCCACAAGAACTCAACCAACTAACTGACGACATTCTGCATGGTGTCACAGACAAAGAAAATGTTGTAGTGGCAGCATTATTATAATGATATGATCCAACAACTTGAATAAACATTGAATCTACACATCAAACTATGCATAAAAGCGTTTGTACGTTGATGATTGAACCTACAAAAGTAAGGCAACCAAAGCAAAGAATATAGCACTGGGCTTATTCTGAAATTAACGAATTTTTCAGCTCTCATGGAGAGGGAAGACAAAAGTAATAAACAAAACATTAAAACACAAAAGGCCTCCCTTAAGGCCACTAACTTTTCAGAGAAACTAGAACATTTTAGACAAAGGAAATTCAAGTTACAAAACATGCAATACCTAACATTGGCTCACCTTCGGAAGTGAAATGTTCTACAACCTAAACAAAAACTAAAACTTAAAAATCCCTTACAAATTAGTGCAAAGAAAACGTTCTAATCGGACCTACTTGTAATTCTGACACCCGCTACATATAGGCCCTAGGGGCTCTGAGATATGAATCAAATACTGCTTACCAATATACATATACATACCGTCCAAGCAATCCATCCAGGGAGAAATATAAAAAACTGATAAGGTGAGAATTGACCCGAAGGGACCTACCACTTAGGCAGTACACTGTTAATATTGATAAAAAACATACTACTGCTATACTTTGCACAAAAATGACAATACTCCAAACAAAAAGAATAGTGAACAAATAAACACGAGTTCTCTATATAAGACTTAGATGACCCAAATTGTCCTGTCTTGTGGCAAACCAAGATATAACAACGAATAAGCAGACCAAACTACTCATCTTCTACGCACTTATGTCCAAAATATTCATACACGAACAAACACCACGTACCGTACCCAAAATAACATATAGATTGCCAAGTGGCAATCGCGCTCCTCTGTTATACGCAAGGTTACAAGGTCAATCCTCGTAGAGGTTTACGAAACGAAGGAATACATTTTTCAAAACGAATCTGTAGTTCCAATCCTTAAAAGTCGACTGACGTACTTTAGACGTTAGCAACGATTCAACAACAAACAGAGCACTAAATGCAACTATTGTTCAATAACAATAAACGATTTAACAACAAAAAGTGCTGTTAGTAATAATAAACTTCAGAATACCGTTACATTGGTGCTGTCGAGAATTAGAGCCGTGCAGACACTAACCAACGAGGAAACAAAGGACTCTGAACTAAGTACCACTAATAAGAAATGAGCTAAAAACAGCAGAGAATAGAAATTTATACAGCATTTGGCAGAGTAAAGGGGATGCAAAATTGGTACTTATACACGCTAAGGGAGTTCCATACCATAAATTTAAGAATTCAATCTGGAATACGAACTGTGATGGTTCCGGAGTGGGCATGTTTCATGTCTGAAGTCAGACTAAGTTTCAAAATAAACTAGCCGGTATTAATTATAGAAATTAACTATTGATTCAATAATTTTAACAATTGTCATTAGTTACTTACAATGTACTGTTTCTCTTGTATTAATAAACAACATTGTTAAAGATATTCAATTTCTATTTCACTTTTCCTTTATTTTATCATTTTAACCAAAATACTTGTTCTCGCGGCGCGGCACGGGGCAGGCAAGCAATTTCGTGGGATACTGTTGTGATTCTGCACACCCTTTGAGAATCAATGTTATGATAAGTCTAGTAAACGTTGGACAGGCACCGCACAGGGTTTCTCTGCGATCCAATTGTAACTTCATGCAGACGTAATGCAGAATTATTCTTAAGCGGTACTGATATGGAAGGAAAAGAGTATATAATGTATACTTGTTTACAGAACACGAAGATAAATACACAACTTAAAAACGTACTATAAATAAAATTAAAATAACATTTTATACTTTTTTCTCTATTTCGATTTTCTTGTGTGAGGTCCGCGCCAAATTAATTACTATAACAGGAAATTAAAACTCACTGACCTACGTTGCGTAGCATGTTACAAGTAGTTGTATTAGTTGTGAATTTGGTTCCGAACTCTTACAAAGGATCGAAATTGAATATATATATATATACATTACTTTTCATTGTTTTTATGTCGGTTTAATTAGTATTTTTAAAGATTTTTTTTTACGTTTTAGTGAGTGGATATTCTCAAACCCAGGGAGGGTCAATTGGCCCCCGCCACTGCCCCCCATAAAGGACGCCGCTGGTCATACCCAAAGACTTAAAGTTTCCCTTCCATAAGCGATATCTTTGCTTGCTTGCTTGGTTTTTTATTCAGTTGTATAGCTCATTATAGTCATTTTTGGTTCTTCTTTAGCTATGATAATATTAGAAATATGTATTTTCTTCCAACTTTAGCATTAACAGCAGTGCTAAGACATTTAGTTGGTTTATTCTCAGCATACAACGACAATGTTTTCTAAAAGCACAAAATGTAAATTGCGCAGGGAGAACTTTTGCTGGCCGCCATTTTCACAAACTCATAAAAAAACTAAGTATTTCAAACCAGTTGGATGCAGTTGATGAATAGGAATGTATGAAGTATAATCTGTTGTTCAAACCTTTATGGAAAACAGAAGATGATAAACACCAATGAATGGTATAAAACCTATTAGATATCTTCAAAAGTTTCAGTTGCAATAACTACGCCAGTTTCTCCAGAGCCGAAAATCTGTGTGATATCAAACATGAACAAGAAGAAACATTTAGTCAAAATATAAAGAAAATACCAAAAAATCGTTAAACCAGGTAAAATGTAATTATTGTGTGGCATGTTTAAAGAAAAAGTAAAGATAAAAGAAATGAACTTAAAGTGCATATATTTGGAGAATACATCCTGCTTAAAGATATATTTCTTTGACACACATGTGAGGAATTGTAAACAGGTCTATTCTGCTGCTTTAATTTATTCATATTGTAGTACATTTTGTAGTTTTGCTTGGCATTAGCGACGTTGTCTTTTGACAGATTCAGAAACAAAACATGAAATTAAATAAATCACCGTAAAAATGATTTCTTAAAATTGAGAAAAAAATCTTATCTTGCACAAAAAAAAAAAAAATAAACTTAGAAATGAGATATCAGCATTTTCATTTAATTGAAAATGGAAAGATGTCGGTTTGGAAATAAGATTAGTGATCTTATTTTCAAGTCTTCATATTCTTATTTTGAGTTAATAGAGAATGCTGATTTATAATTTCTAAGATAATTATTTCTCGGTGCACAGAAATTTTATCTCAATTTTAAGAAATATGAATCCAAGTTCCAAAATCCATCCTTATGAATCAAATTTGAGCAAAAACCTTATGAGACAGACCAAATCTCAGTGTACACTGAAATATTCAGCAAAACGTCATCGTATTTTGGAAACAAAAAAGCTTTTCGTAATCACAAAAATGTTATTGTGTTAACGATAGACCATTGGCTTTAATGATTAACACGTTAGCCAATCTTTAAACACTCAGTTTATTTCTAACACTAGTTATCTGTAAAGTCGTAAGAGGCACCTGCTTTGTGCCATGGAAATTCAGAAAACCTCTTACCAATAAAATTAATACAGCTTCTCACCAACAATCGTTGATTTTTAAA
Source organism: Lepisma saccharinum (assembly GCA_022664845.1). Lineage (NCBI taxonomy): Eukaryota > Metazoa > Arthropoda > Insecta > Zygentoma > Lepismatidae > Lepisma > Lepisma saccharinum. The sequence goes on from JAGDQP010035694.1 coordinate 18,171, forward strand.
ATTCAAAAAGTCTGATAATAATTTAGCTGGATCAGTTTTGAAATAATCAACCAGAAACAACACACGCTGGTCACCATACAAACCTTTTCCATAGCAACAGTTGGCTATGATAATTTATGCAGAACAGAAAGGTTATATAAGATATGTCGTTCTTCGACATGGAATTCTGCACTTAAATATATATTAATGCACACGATCTTCGGCGTCCAATACATTGTTTGAAGGAAGTACTAGTACTAACCTCTTTTAATTTACATGATTTATTGAAAGTTTTTTAAGTTTGTGAGTGACTTTTCCCTCATTATGACTTCAAATTGTCTAATACCCATTAATCCCACTGGATTAGTTTCCAACATAATAAACAACAAAATCTAACATGCTGGATAGTAACACATCAGAGATCCTGACTATTCAAAGATATTTGAGATGTTATTGTCCGACGATGCTGATAAGTTATTGCTATTAAGAAAAGAAAGAGGTGAAGTTATGATGAGTTCTGATTCAATTTAACTAATTTCAATATTATTATCATTTCAATTTTATTTTATTTTTGGATTGATTTCATATCATTCACCAAGTTATAACTAAGTCCCCCCCCCTCTAGAAAGTACAAAGGCAATGAGGTTCTGGGGAAGTATTTAGAGGTGTTTGGGTAAATCGTCCCTTTTCCCCTTCAATTATAACATTGCTTATAGTTGAGTTCAAGTATTTGTGTTTTTGAATATTTATGTAGTCCAGAACTTAACGTTAATTAGTCCTATTTATTCAGCATGTCTATTAGCGCACTCGTATTAATGTCAACCCCGCCATAGATGTGAGTAACTACATATCCAACAGTGGTGAGTCATACGGCGTTAGATTCGTCATGATCTCAGACGGTGGGGAAAAACTATAACTTTGTCTCTAAAACAAGCAGCTCCTCTCCAATCGTTTAGTATTCTCCATTTGTACATTTCTATGTCTCCCTTTCCACTAGATCTGAGTAACTACAAGTCATACAGGGATAAACCATAAACCGTTAGATTCTTAATGACATCAAATTATGGGGAAAACTATGACTTTGGCTTTAAAACTGGTAGATCCTTTTCAAACGCTTAGTATTCTCCATTTGTGTTTCTACTAGTTCTCAGTAACTACAAGGTCCATAGAGATGAGCTATACACCGTTCGATTCGTAATGGTCTCAAACTGTGGAATAACTTATAGTTTTGACTCTAAAACTGGCAGGTCCTTTTCAATAACTTTAAATTCTCCATTTACGCACCGGAACAAATGGAGAA